>VZRO01006322.1:0-253288 GCA_013397915.1 Daphoenositta chrysoptera | reverse complement strand
CCCCCCTGGAATCCCCGCCGCCCCACAGCGCCCGCCCCGGGTGCGGGAGCAGCGCCGGCCGAGGGTCCGTTCGGCCAGCGGGTTCCGCTCGCACGGCGGCCTCAGTTTGCGTTCAGATGTTCCGCCTGTGGAACCCCCCCAGGGGTGGCTCTCAGCACAGGTAACGCGCTGTGCCTGCGTGCCTTGTCTGTGCAAGGCAGCCTGAGCACCTTTCCTCTGGCTGCCCGGCCAAGTATCAAATGGGAAACACCTGAGGGGAAACCGCCTTTTCAGGTCTTCACTCTTGACATAGTAGTTTTAAAATATTTCAGGTGTAAAAAGGTAGGAGGTTCAAAAAGGTAGCAGTTCAAAAGGTAGGAGGGAAAAAAAATGTCCTGTCTATAAACAGGAGGATCCAAGCAGAGAAATGGTTCTGCATTGATACATTAATTTAAGAGTATACCTAGACCTTTAAAAATGGTACCTATATCAGCCTGTGTATGAAGGACATCTCTATTGGTGTTGAGAGGTTTTCCTTCACTAGTGCTAAAATACTCCTTTAGTGAGAGGTTTGCTAGTTTATGGTGTAGAGCAAATCACAATATGGCACCTTCAAGATCTTTGATCTGAAGTGAAAGACTGTCAAGGGCAGTAGCAAATATTCTGTCAAATGCAAGAACTTGACTTTCTGGTACTATACTTTTCTTTTTAGATACCATTTTCTCTAGCAATGGGCCAGATAACACAGTCATGGGAGATTTTGGAGAAAAAAACCCATGGTTTTTAAGCTTTAAAAACATTTGTTTGCTTCTGGGCATGGTTAGTTCTGACTGGGAATAATGTCTTCTGTTTTGGAAATGGAGATATGAGAGGTTTGTTATTGAGACATTAGAGAGAGAGAGGGAGATCTTGTGGTTTGAAACAACTTCCAGGGCTCTAATTCCACATCCTCTGCAATATTTACAAGGCAAATAATTTATATGTAATCTGGCTTTACTCAGTGGAGCTCCTCCTGATCTATACACTGCAGTAGAAATCATAAACAGATATTCCACATCTGTTTCTGGTTTTGCACATGGGAAAAAAAGGAACCAAAACCTAACATCTAAGCCTCAGTCCATACATTTTAATATTCTAAATGAGATATATCTCCAGTAGGACTAACTTGCCTGCTGTGGAGTGGGTATGGGTTAATTAATTAACATCCTCGGCAGACACTTTTTAAAGTGCACAGCACAAGAAGTACAGAGCTATCAGTTACTTCAAAGCAGTTCCAGTTAGCACTGCTTTTCTGACTTTGCTCAGTTTTAAAACCCGTGTGTTTTCTGTGGTTCTGTCTCAGATGCAGTAAAGCTGCAGCACTGCAATTGAGACATACCATAGCAGGGTTTGTGGCCTTCTCCAATGACTAGGTTATATCATGGTTATAGTCCTAGATGTTAGTATATAGAATAAATGATAGGCCCTGAAGTAAAGCCCTATAAACACTGAGCATTGAGCGGATGATGACATCGTATTTAACCAGAAGGACAAGGTTCCAGAGTTTGCTGTTGTCACCAAGACCTTCTGTAATTACAGCTTTGTCCGTAGTATCTTCCTGTTTCACTTTTTTCTCTTTATGATTCAGAGAACCAGTTAACATTTTTAGTAGAAAATAGATTGCTGGTAGAGGAATATAATCTGACAGCTAAAAATTGTAACTATCAACATTGGTATTTTACAGAGCCTGAATCATTATCTGCATCAAATGTACTTCACTGAGTATGACAGTTCTGTCAACAGGGGATTAATGCCCAGCAGAGTTTTTTGTGTCAATCCTACTTATTCTTACACAGAAGCCAGGAGGGTGGCAGAGAAGGTAATTCTGGGCATTTTAGTTGTCTCAGAAGCTGAACAATTCTCTTTGTGAAAGGGTGATGACTGTATTTGGAAGGTATCTCAGACATAATGTACTCCCTCTCTCAAGCGCTTGTAAGAACTGGGATCATTTACTGCATGAAATGGAAAACAGAGATGGGGCATATCTGGACCATTGGATTTGCTGAGTTAAAAGAGTAATTTTTGGACTGTAGGCTTCTCAGAGCGCTTCTGTTGCTGGATATTGGCTCCCTGCATCTGGCCTTTAAGAAGCCTGTCCAAACAACTGCACTTGTGATGAAGACACTTTCAGAGGCAATAAGTAATTGCTTCTGACATAAGGGATAAGTAATGAGGTCAGAGCATTTCATATCCATATCACACATAATACATATATGTGTATTTAACTTCAAGATGGGATTTCTGTCTTAATTCAGACATAAAGAATCACAGAATACAATCACAGAATGTCCTGATTTGGAAGGGATCCACAAGAATCACTGAGTCCAGCTTCTGGCCCTGCACAGGAGAACCCCAGCAATCGCACCCAGTGCCTGGGAGCATTCTCCAAATGCTTTTTGAACTCTGTCAGGCTGGTGCTGTGACCACTTCCCTCGGGGGCCTGTTCCAGTGCCCAGCCACCCTTTGGGTGAAGAATGTTTTCCTAATATCCAATCTAAATCTCCTCTGACACAGCTTCATGGCATTCCCTTGAGTCCTATGGATTTTATGACTTTTATGACTTGTATTTTATTTTTATTCTTTATGAATTTTAGCTCTTACATGTCTTTCTGTAATTCAGTTATTTGTTCTGTGATTCTAAATTGTTGCTAATTTTAGAGAGAACTTTGTAGAAAATCAATGATTTTTAAAAAACTTTGGACCTTTTCCTCTCCTTTTAAAGTACAAGATACACACTGAATGCTCTGTAGTGGCATTATTAATTCATTACTTGTTTTTAAAAACTCTTTGCAACAAAATCAGTGAGTAAATGTGGCATTGGATCTTCTTGGGAGGCTTGTGCTCAGTACCTTTGAATGCCAAAACATAGTGAATACTCAGGTTTTGTAATCCAATGGTTCTTGAAGTGCAGTTGTGTGGAGCATCTCTAAAAAGAATTATGTACTTTTGGAAATATTCCTGATTCCAGTGTTGTGTTCCTCATATAAATCCAAGGCACCTTACCATAATTAGTAATCTTACCAATAGTGATACTAGCTTTTGAAGCAGACATACTCTTAGAGTTGTTTTGCCCTAACAAAATAAGATGCTTGCTTTCCTCCTCCATCTACATCCACATTAGATGGCACAAAGGAACCTTTTAAATGATAAATACATCAAAAAGGAAGAACAAAATATCCAAGATTTTAGCAAGCAGTTTTTTTATTAACTGCTTTATTCGTTCATGCACAAGCATAGTTTGCCATGTACTGTAAAGATTGATTCGAACAATGATCACTTTTCTGATTCCATTATCCTAGCCATTGAGATATAGACCCTGAATGTGGTGTCTGTTTTTCTTCTGTCTTCAAAATTCATGCCAATTTAGTTTTTGTTACAGGAAAACACATATTACAACTGTCTTCTTCAAACACCAAGTGCTGTGCCAACACCAGGGCCATCCTGAGGAACTCCCTCTCTCCTCAGACTTTAGTGGTTTGTATTAAATGAAATCTGGATTCACAGCTATTCCACTGAGGTTTTTCAAAACCTTTCTTAAAATCATCTTTTGCCATTTTTGCTTTTGTTGACCTGATGCTCTAAAATTATAGTTTGCCAGGGGTCTTACTACTTTAAGTAGTGTCTAATTTATCACAGTATCATGCCTTTCTAAAGTACAGCACTGTAATTATGGTGCAAAATTACATTAATCCATGATTTATGACAAACAAATAGTAACCACTTTATCACTTTCTGATGTAATTTTAACTGCATTTCGTTGTTCTGCAAAATACCATTCCATTTTTACTGATATTTTCTATGGTGCACAGAAAATCAACTTGTTCCTCATTCATTCATTTAATCCATTCACTGTAATTTGAGGCAGCAGTCCTAGCCTAAAAAAAAACCCCCTGGTGTTGCAAAAAGTTATTTTAATGCTAAGTTTCATTCCCATGCAGTTGATTGTATGTGAAAAAAAAAAAAAAAGTAGTCGTATAAACGTGCAACACATGACATTTGCTTTTTTTTCAACAAACCTATTGCTGATTTAGCCCATCCTAGTTCTGTGGGTTTGGCATGATAAAGGTGGAATTGAATTTGTGCAAGCTGCATTGAGAAGTAAGCCACAAGCCCTTGTGGCAATAGCCTTATTTCTTTCTGCAGACATTGAAACAGAGGGATGGATGGGACCAGGAAAGAGAAGGATTTCAAGGAAATCTTCAACATGCAAATGAATCACTGACATAAACTCCTGTTTCTTTTAATCCCATTGGGTAAATGTGAAGAACTGAGTTGCTACTGAAGAGAACTCTCAAAACACTGAATCACCTGCCACAGAGCTCCTTCCTGTGTCTGATACTTTGCAGTATCTCATTATCAGGCTGCAGATTTGGTGAAACGTGGGTATTTCCTTTGTTTATTAGTAATGGCAGCCGGAGTGGAAGTGTTCCTACCTTGTAAAGAAGTCCTACTGAATGGCAGCATAATGCTCCTAATCCAAGGAGGGCTATGTCTCCCCTGTGTTACCTCTACTTATCCATATAGGATCAAGCCTTTGTTTTTTTTAAGAAAGGACTTCATTTGAGAAACAAAAGTATTTTGTTTCTTTGATGAATCAAAGAGATGTTTTAACCTACAAAAATGAGTACAGGACAATCCAATTAATGATCTCCAAAAGTATTACAGAATAAAAGTTATTTAATTTATTGTACAGTTGTGTCTGGCTATCACTATGATACCATGACTAGTAATTTTTCTTCATTTTACGGATTGATAAAGCAAAAATTTCGTATGATTTTGCTAAAATTAAGCAATGACTTCTATGATTCATCTTTAAAATCCATACCTCGAAACCAGTCTGTTAAAACACTAGTAGTTTACACTTTGAGTTTCATATTCTATGTACTGGGAAAATGAGAGTAGATCTTTATGATAACCAGACAGATGAAATCTGTGAAGTGATTCACTGTGAAGTGATTCCCCAAGTTTGCCTGGAATTTAAGTGGACAGCAGTCTTTATCCAGTAGGGGTTATGATACTTAAAATGCTGAGTGCTCCAAGGTTGATGTTCACTGGACGACAGAATATCCTTTCTGTTGAAAAGATTTGCACAGAATCTTCACATTTTTCTTGTTGAAAGAAAGACTTCTAGTCCAATCTAAAGGTGTCAGTATTAAATTAACTAAATTTGCTTTGTATAAAATAATGATTAAATCAGGGACTGGAATGTTTCTCTACTGATTAGGAAATACTTTTTTTACACCCCCCCCCCCCTCCCCCCCCAAATAAATATATAAATGCATTTTTTTTCAGGGAGAATAATTTCAATGGAAGAAAAAATATGTTCACTGGTATAGAAAAAAACCCTTCCAGTGCATTTGTTCAAGTCAGACTTCTGGGGTCTAGGAAAATGGCAGGGGATATGTGTTTTCTTTATTCTGAGTGAGCGTTTTCAATTGCACAGTAAGTAAAAAAAAATTTTTGCCAATTTATTATTTCATAACTTTGTGCCCTGACTTTTTTTACTAGTATTTGGAAACGCAACATTTGGGAAGAATTGAGGCAGTTTGTTTTTCTAGTCTCCAATATTTTCTTCACCTTAAGTTTTTTTTTTTTTTTCACTTTAATTTCAGACCAACCCAAATCTGGATTTTTTTTCTGTTCAGTTTTGTAGCTAAATTGACAATTTATTTACTTAAAGCTTCACAGTTACTCCTGACATTGTTTTTCCAGAGGCTCTTGGGCTTAAAACTTTGTTGCTTTGTTCAAGCCTATATTTCTAGCAAGTTTTTTAATGGCTTTGTGTGTGATATTACAGCTGTGCCCCTTGAGGTGATATTATTTGATGCTGAAATTTACTTTTTGCTTTTACAAAATTAGCAAAATTTTATTATTAATAAGCTTTCATATTAAATAATGTGATGTTCTATTTGTGCCTTGAGATGCATCATAACTCATTCTCTCCAAGTGTAGGTATAGATTAATTTCATCTCACGGAGCACTTAAAAGCTTATTAGTAGGGCCAAGTCCTAACACCAGAAACCTCCCTGTAATTTAGAGGGGCTTGTCTTGTTTCCTGCCGAAGGGGCAGCCTTTTACTTCTGTGAGGGCCCCTCGGCCCTTTTTAAATGAAACTATGGCTTTGCACATTAGACAGTAATCTCAGTTAGGAATTCTGGCAAGTGTTTTCTGAAAATCCAGGTGCACAGTATCCACAGCATTCCCCATGTTTGTATTGGCAGCCACAGGCTCGAACAATTCCAGCAAGTAAGTGAGGCATGCCCTTCCCTTCCTGAGACCATGTTGGCTATCCTTGATTCAAGATGTGGTTTACTGACTGTTCTTCCATTTGCTCTTTTCCAAGGCTTTCCCCACAAGTGGTGCAAAGCTGCAGGAGTAAGTCTATAGTTTGCTGATAAATAGGTCCTAAAAATGACCTTATTTTGGTGACTTGGCACACTTTCAATTCTTTTCAGCCTGTGTTCCTTTTGTTTCTTTCCTTTGAGTTGCAAAAGCCAGAATTTCCTATCAAACTTTCTTTAGGCTTCATATTTGTCAGGACTTGCTACCTATAGCTGATAAATCTTGAGAGCTTCCATGCAATCATCTGGTCCAATTGAATGTTGAAGGGAACACAGAAATACAGATTAACCAAGAGGTTTTTTCATTTGATGTTGAAGTAATTAAGCCTAGTAGGACAACACAAATTCCTAGATCTTGTAATGAAAATTGGTTCTTCTTTAGAAACCTGCATGTCCCAGATCATAAAATCTGCCAATTTCTTCCTTTGTTGAAATCTGTCTTTCGCTTTCATAATTAAATAACACTTTCTGCTGAAAAGAAGATTTTAAAATAAAACGCCTTCCAGAACAGAGGCGGAAATAGCATCTTTGATCATCACTCTTTCATATTTTTTCATCATAAAAATCATAAACCTTTTAAAGTTCCTTTGACTAAACTAAAAATTGAAATGAATATTTTGGAGAAATAAATGTGGTGAAGAAAAAATTAGAGGTTTGCTCAGCAATTAGTGAAGAAGGATGTTCGACATGTCATTTTCTTCTCTGGTAATTTCTCAAAGAATTCCCTTTTTTAATCTTTTAAAAACTTCTCATTTACTAAGAAAAGCCCAAACAAAGAAGAAAAGATTGCATATTATAAATTTTGCATTGCTCTTTGGTGGACATCAACGTATTTCCTTAAAAATATGCTTTTGATTTTCTGTATCAAACCTTAATAGTAACCTTTTTCCTTAACTGTATGTTTTTAAAGTGTATTCAGTTTCCTTTCAAGGAAAAGAATAGAATGATGTATTTTTTCTGCAAAAAACCATAATCATGCCATGACTGTCCATATGAGGTTATTGATTATGAGGTTATCAATATATGAGGTTATCGATTTCTGTAAAATCTAATTCATATGACAGAGAAAAAAATGGAAAAATTCAGAACATGCAGATAAAATACGTGATAGTACTCTAGTATTATGTTCTACCTGCTGCTCAAAGAGAAAACATTGATTTATTGGGATTGTTATTATAATAGAATAACTATTTTAAAATCAAAATTAGGTTCTACAACATAAAGTGATTAGAAAACTTCTGAAAAGGGAAAAAGCAGTCACTCTTGTTTTAGGGTAGAGGCAACCCACATGCCCCAAAAGCTGGTCTTCTCCTGCCTCAGGTCCACCGTTGCCTACTCTTCAAATGGTCTGTGAAGGCCTGGCCATTCTCGATGCAGCAATGGGGAGCCTACAGCGTCTTCTCTTCTGACAAACTTGGTTTGACATCTTCCTTTGTTTTTGCAAGTCATTTGTAAAGCATTATCATCACAAAGAATAAATAAACAAACAAAGAAGTTATTTGAAGGGGACTATATCTAGGTCACTGTTGACACCTCACAACAAGCTAAGAAGCTAAGCATTGCTAAGATCAGGGCTTGGACTAAAGTCTCGTGATAGGCAATCCTGTCAAACTGTTAACAGGATCTGTGTCATGGAATTGATCTGGTCCACCTAGAACTCTCCCCCCCAGTTTCCAGATACGGTTTGATTTATTAGGTGAATTAGGCCAGTTCCTGTTTATCTGATTCACTGCTTCACCCAGCTGTAACTTTGCCAGTTATCTATGAACCCAAGAATATCTTATCCTCTTGGCAGTGGCATTAAAGTCGACCAATTTTAATCTGATGTTGTATTTCACGTTGTTTCATGTTAGAGCTAAACCTTTTGGATACATGCAAGAAGGTTTTGTGACTGCTCAAAATCTTCAGTATTTTTGCCTCCAAAAGATGCATTCTCCAGGAAAATGGATCACAGTTTAATTAATAGAAAAGTGGCATAAATTAAGTATTAAAAAAATTATCTTTCAAAAGGATTATTTCCATAACTGGTGTTGAGAAAGCACACTCAGCAAATGTCTTCATTGGAAAAAAAGGACAGGATAACCTGAGCGGCCTGAAAAATAGTTAGATCATTTGGCTGACCTTTGCCTGTGTGACAAAGAACGTGCATTTATTGATTTTAATGGATGGATAGGCTACTTTCTCCAAGTTGTGCTGCTCCAAGATTGTCCCACTATCAATAAGTTACCTTTTAACAAAATTGCTAAAAGACTTTTGGGAACATGCTGTGCATTTTGCTGTTAATTCTATGTTGCTTGAATGATATTTTGAAATAGAAAAATAATTGTTAGTGTTTGATATGCAACATTCACTAAAATTAAAAAGATTTGACAGCAGTAACAAAACCCCCAAGAAAACAGATGGGAAAAACAGTTTAAAATTCGGCAGAGTAGAAGATCTTTCTTTTCATAATTTTTGTGATAAATTGAATTAAATCTCACAGTTGCTTTGCATATTATTCACACAAGGCCTTTTTTGGCCATCTGGTGTTGCTAAGTGCTAGAGATCCACATTTCATTTTTTAGCACTGGCCTGCCAAGTTATATAAAGGAAATGTTTGCCCTCAATGTTGTTTTTCCTAAATTATTTGGAATGCTGTGTTTCAGTCTCCTTTGGGTCTATTCATTTTACAGAGGTTCTGTATTCTGTCCCTTCTGTTCATCTTCCAATAACAGCAAATGTCTTAAATCCAGAAATCTTTTCTTTGGTTGAAGCAGATAGATCCCTCAATTCCTTGATTCCCAATACCTTTCACACAACCTATGCCTGCTTTTTCCTGCCAGGAAAAAACCTTTTAGGAATCTGTTTTTCCCATGCTGTTTACCTTCATACTTGATTAGTTTTCCTTCCCTGACTCACTTTTTCTCTGTCCCACTCTATTACAGTGATATAACACTTACGTGCATGACAAAAATGGGTATCAGAACTTAGAGTGAACCAAATGACTGTTAAGAAAGGAGTCTGAACTGGAAGATTTAAAAATGCCCTTTGTCTGTCAAGATAAAGCTGATAACTTTCCATGGAGCCTTTTAGAAGTGAGTAAAATGTTCTGATATGTTTTAGTTAGTGAACTGGGGTCATGAAACATTGTCTGTCTTTAAATGAAGAAGCAGAGATCAACTGGCCTGACAAGTCCTCGTTTTCAGAAGTGAAATGATATGTAAATCAGTTATGGGAATGTGAGGTTTAATATACCTTGTCCAAATTAAATCTTTCCTGCACACACTTAACTAAATATTTTGCTATGTCTAAGTGGCTGCATGTATATACTGAATGGGATAGATCACAAGATTAATTTACACAGAGCCATCACACATGGTGACATGAGGGATGTTATTAATTTCTATTTTCTGAGAAAAAGGAATCATTCCAGAGTAAAGATTCCTGAGCTGCAGTTAGTGAATTTGAAAATAATTTGGCTATTGTGTTTAAAGGGCTTATTTCACTGCATTTTTCACTTATTGATCTCAGTCTCCAGAAGAAACCCATGTAGCTCTGGGAGTTCAGGACATATGGGATCTCTATTTTGTTGCTGACTCCCTCTTCTGTTTTAAAAGGCAGCAAGATAAACAGATGTGTGACAGGGGGTTGACTTATGTCACACCACAAATGTTCCAGACTTAAGGTACAGTTATATCTGTGTTAATCTAAGTATCACAACAATGTAAACAATGGTATGTGTGACTAACAGTGGAGCTTTGTTGAGAATATTTGTACCAATTGTATTATGAATGATGGAATTTCAGGCACGTGTTTGGATTACCTATCCATTTCAGTAGTTTCCTGTTGTTGATTTTTTCTAGCAGTAATTTTTTCCAATTACAGGAATCGTTAGGTTTTTTTTCCTGGAGACACTAGGCCTTTAGTATAGGTAGGAAAAGAGTCTGAATGGTTTACATAGCCATATCCTCAAAGGGGCTGCTGCATAGGGTATCGTTCAAAGCTTGGCAGAGTGCATACCACAGCTAGAGGATGTAGAACATCTCAAGGGTCCCTGTGGCTGTTTAACTCTTTGAAATAAATGGTTCCCTCCAACATGAGAAGGAAAAAACCCACATTGGCTTGCCAAAGCTGTGCAAACACATTCATGCAAATAACGCTGGTCAATTATGTAAAAAAATGAGACTTTTTAGGAGCAACATGCAGATGAAGGGAAAGAGGCAAAATTTATTTAGTGATCATTTTTGCTTAGATGAGCACTATACTATGAAAGATCAGCTGCTAAAAGAGATATTCTGCTTATGCAAATGGAGGGAACTGGCTTTTTCTTCACTGTTTAGAGAACCAGAAGGTGCAAAAACCAGACCTATTTCCAAGAGCACACACTTTTTCCTTCAGCGGGGAAAAGACAGATATACAATGTTTTCTTAGGAATGTTGATCACTGTTTGCGGAGCAAGATATCCATTTGCTAATGCTGCCAAAGATGTGATATTTGCCCTAAACATGAATAAAATTTCAGGTATCAGTGGAAATTCTCAGCAATATACCAGTTTGTAGAAATGCTATTTTATTCCCACAATGTAGTTACAATGGCTCAACTTGCATAAAGATGAGACAAAAGCAACCTTCTCTGTGGTAGAGATGAAAGCCATCTTGCTAAATTTAGCTGTAGACAGTAAAACAATTTCATCAGCATTTCTGTGTGTGTGAAGTCTCATCTACTAGAGGACTCTCATTTTGGTGATTCATTATATCCCCTCCAGGTAGGTTCATAATGGCATTTGCGCTCACCAAATATCTATCCTGTCTTTCTCCTGATGTAGAGGAACTGAAAAACTAGGGGAAACAAGGCAATTAAAAGCAATTGTCTTGCATGTTAACTAATTTCTTCTTGGTAATCCTAAGTATTTGTTATCCCTCATTTCCCTACTCTTTAATTTCTTGCCCATGTGGTATTGTTTTTCCAGGGTCTCATTCCAGGTTCCATTTTCTTCTCACTACACTTGGCATTTATATAGCACTCAAAAGTACCTAATTCTTTGCAGTAATTAAATGTTTTTACTCCAGGATAAAGATAGGAAAGTTAAAGGGAAAATGTAAACAATTTGCCAAAGACTTCTTATGAATCAGAAATAGAGTGCAAAACACCTAATTTGTGCTTCCCTTGAATTGCCCAGAAATTAAATCAGATATTTTTAAGTGGAGCTTTCGGAGTGAAGCTGTGTGACTGGGAATAAATTCTCAGTGTTTAAGGAATACTGCTATCTGGAACTGCTTGAGGAGCAATCTCTTCCTGTATGTCCCACAAACTGTTTTTTTTCAATCAGAGAAATCTATGTTGAAGATCTGATGTGATAAATAGGGATGGAAAATTATTAACTAATTAATTAATTATTAATGAAGTCCTGGACAGTATTTACATTCTTCCTTTTAAGTGTGATTGTGGTGAAACTGCTGCTTGGTCTTGCAGTTCTGAAAGGGCAGCTTGGATGGCACCATCATTCCGTAAGTGTAGTTAACCTTCTTCTGTGTTCTACATGTCTAGAGGTAACCCTGACCAACCACTGCAATACAAGAAATACTGCATGCCTAAATGTTTACATAATCTTAGAATATATTAAAGCTTAGTAATACTTAAATAATTCTCAAATGATGCTGTTCAGTGATCACTGAGAAATCACATCTTGGAAGATAGAGAACATAGATATAGATGAGATGTTGGACATTGATTCTTCCTGTTCCCAGCTGCATGTGGAGAGTTAGTGTAAAAAAATCTTTCCTTGGTGACCTGGTAAGTTCTGTGGACCAACCTCTTATGCATTCTTGAAATTCTCTTACAGTAGAATTTTTAAACAAGGCCTTAATGTTGTCCCCATTTTCATAAAGGGTGAGAGGAATGATCCTGGAAACTACAGTCCTGTCACTAATACTTCAGTGTCTGGTAAAATTATGGAAATGATTATTCTGGGAGTTGTTGGGAAACACCTGAAAGACAACACAGTCATCAATCACAGCCAGCACAGTTTCATGAGGGGAAAGTCCTCCTTATCAAGCCTGATTTCCTTTTATGACAAGGTAACCCACCTAGCTGATCAAGGGAACTCAGTTGATCTAGTATTCATGGATTTCAGTGAAGCTTTCAATACTGTGTCTCACAGTATCCTTTCAGTTAAAATGTCCAACACAGATCTGGATAAACACATCATGTGATGGGTGAGCAACTGGTTCATGGGTTGGATGCAAAATGGGGTGACATCAGACTGGTGACCTGCTGTTAATTCCTGTGGGGCTCTGGAGGGCTCCATTTTGGGGCAGTGATTTGAACACAGGCCTGCAATGTTTTCTAGGCATGTTTGCTGATGATACTAAATTGGGAGGAGCTGCTGACTTTCTCAAAGGCAGGGAGGCCCTGAAGAAAAACCTTGACAAATCAGAGGGCTGTGCAATCACCAACCACGTGAACTTCAACNTCACCAACCACATGAACTTCAACAAGGGAAAGTGCTGGATTCTGCTCCTGGGATGGGGCAACCCTGGATGTCTGGACAGACTGGGGAATGAGGGGCTGGAAAGCAGCACGGTGGAAAGGGACTGGGGGTCCTGGTCTGTGACAAGTTAAATGGGGGTCAGCAGTGCCCTGGCAGCCAGGAGAGCCAACTCTGTCCTGGGGGGCATCAGGCACAGCATGGCCAGCTGGGCAAGGGAGGGGATTGTCCCCTCTGCTCTGTGTTCGGGCGGCCTCACCTCCAGTGCTGGGGGCAGTTTTGGTGTTAAGTATAAGAAGCTTTTAGAGAGCGTCCAGAAGAGGGCAATGAAGGTGGGGAAGGGTCTTGAGGGAAAGCCATATGGGGAGGGGCTGAGGTCACTTGGTCTGTTCATCCAGGAGGAGACCGATGGAAAACCTCATAGCTGTCTCCAGCTCCATCATGAGGGGAAGCAGAGGGGCAAGTACTGATCTCTCTGGTGACCAGTGACAGGACCCAAGAGAATGGCCTGAAGTTGTCTCAGGGGATGTTTAGGCTGGATATTAGGAAAAGGTTCTTCACCCAGAGGGTGGCTGGGCACTGGAACAGGCTCTCCAGAGAAGTGGTCACAACACCAGCCTGACAGAGTTCAGGAAATATTTGGGTTCTCAGGCACGAGGTGTAATTCTTGGGGCTGTTCTGTGCAAGGCCAGGAGGTGGACTTCAATGATCCTTGTGGGACCCTTCCAGCTCAGAATGTTCTATGATTCTTTAAGTAATTACTGGTTTGGGGGTCAGAGCAATACACTCCAGTGCTGTTTCTATCTGCTTTTTTGTTTTCCAGATACCTTTTAATGAAAGTGTTACAGAATTGACCTGTAGAAGGTGGGAAATAAATTAGAAGCACGTAATGCAGGGCATTTTCTAAGTGGAATGAAGGAATTTGAATTTTAAGACTGTCTTGTCTACTAAGTGATAGTTAGTTTAGAATTGCAGTGTGGAATTCTATTGCTTAGAATATACACAATTTCCATTTGCTCCACCATGTTTTCAGTTATATGAGGCAGTATGATTTAAAAGTAATAAGGCTTTCTGAAGATCTCCAGGCGTACCGAAAATTAATTTGGTATCTCTATTTGACTGTGAAATGTTCAAGTACTGAGCAAAGGCAGCTCTAAGAAAAGGATTTTGTAGTTGCCTGATGAGCAAAAAATTTTTAATTGACTAGCTGTTTAATGTTATGTAAACCTATTGGTCTGTACTCTCACCTAAACTCTTAAAATGATGGGTACTTTCTTGCTTAGCATTCATGTCAACAGCAGCTACCCACATTTTCCTAGACTTAAAATTGCATTTCTAGTAGTACTTTAACTTTTATTATCTGAAATTTTCCTCTAAAAAAAAATACGAGCATTTCTGAACTTATGAACTAACACTGTTCACCCCTATGTTTCATAGACTGAAATAAAAGCAGAAAATGGAGTGTTCAGAGCACGAGGATTAGATGAGCTGAGAAAAATAGTGCAAATCTAATTATTTGCAGAATAATTATTGAATTAAAGTTTTTTAATCAAAACTCCTCAACTTACATGAAAATAATCAGTCCATCACTTTTCATAGGACTCTGTGATTGAGTTATAATTCTGTCACTGAAATACAAAGGAAATTAATTTTTTCAGATGATAAAATTAATTTGCGCTTTTTGGACAAGTGGCTTCTTTTCCCTGTTCAGTGGGGAAAATCCGATTTTTCTAGCCCAAATTTTCCCCTAGGAAGCTTTTCTTTAATTTTCTACTGTGTGAATCTCCTCTCCAAGTACCTGTCTGTGCACTCTGCAGAAGTGGCTCTTTGGACTGTTAACTGAGTACTATGGCATGTGATGCTATTGTTCTTTAGATGACTGAAAATACAAAGAAATGTGCCATGCATATAGGAAACACAATATGAGAAATTATTCACTACATGAATTTTATGAGAGTCTGTGGCTTACCAGGTCTTAGAACAAGTGTTTGAAGGGTTCTTAGCCACTCAATGACTTATAGTAAGATTTCATCTAAAGGTTATATTTCCTTTTAAAAATTGACAAAAAAATAGAGACATGCTATTTAAAAGAAAACCATGTTATCTGAACCAATTAAAGCAGCATGGAGACCTGTCATGTGGATGCTGCTTCTAAAACTGTATGGAACACGTCATTGTCTAAGACTTTGGACAGGAGACAAATAATTTGAAATGTTGGATGGATGTAATCTCCTACGCAAATACTTCTATTAGAGAAGTGTTTGCTTACTTTAGCTTAGAGCTCTTTCCATATGATGCAAACAAACTTTAAAATGTTTTGTGGTATTGAAAGCCAAACATCTGCATTTAAGATCGTAACTGCATTATTTCAAATATACAATAAAACCGTACAAAACAAATCCCTTGTGATGACAAGACTGAGTTCTGCAACCTCGTGTGCATGGTCAGCAAAAAGGAGTGATTGAAAAAGCTTTCTGTGCTCCACCAAATGAGTAGTTGGGAACGATGGATTTGAAAGAGAGTAATCCATGGGTAAGAGAGAAAATCACTACCTAGTGGGCAGGAGTAAAAAAGGTGTAAAGTATGACGGTTTTCAACAGAAGAAATCCTATAATTATATCTTATATTTACATCTCCATGGAAAAAGGAAGATCCATTTAATGGTACGTAGACATTGCTTTCATAGGCACAGATACATCGTGAAAAATAGAGAAAAAGAAAATAAATAGCAAACTGACATTTCAATATTGCACATTGTGAAAGAAAAAGACAAAAATATGTTTTAACTTTCTCCCTTCTGTCTCAGGATCCACGCCTTTTTAATGGTGTACATCTTACCTATCTGCATGTTAATGTACATATTTAATGCAGACTGTAATTGCTTGTAGAGGTTTATAACAAGGCTAAAATAGAAAACTCCAGAAATATTGCCATTAGGAATACTTTTCACCACTGATACCTGATATATTTTCTAAAATTGTGGGTGGTATCCCGTCTAGCAAAGAGCCAGGAAAAGCTGCATTGTCTTGGTGCCAGTGTCAGCATGGAGCCATGACTGATGCTTTTCTGAGCCCCTGTCAGCTCTAGCCACAAAGGCAGCTCCTTCGGAACCTCACCAAGTGGTATAAATTAGAGCAGCCTTCAGGATGTTAAAATTTGTATAGAAAAATTGGCCAGGCACAGGTTTGGCCTCAGACAATGGAGTAGAGAGGTGGCTTGATGCCTTCCTCTGGGTCCTTTTGTTTAGGCTGGTATAGAGGACTGATCTTCAGACTTGCACATGGCAAAAACATGAGCAAAATTATTTGTGTTTATGGATAAAATCATTTAGCTGGTTTTCAATATTTAGTGACAGAGTTGAGAAGGTTCTGCGGGATGTTTCTTTTACAGTAGGTTTGTTTCCATGACAATTTCTAAATATGTCATTTTAGTGTTATTTCTTATTTTCCCTAAAGATGTACAAGGAGTGATTCTATATGGAAGTGGTGTTTGATAGCAATAGGTTTTACATGGCTTCATTCCTGTTATTTATGAATTAAAGGATCTATATATATCTTTTTCTTCATACCTTGGTGTATTTTGTTATTTAATTTCTGGCAAGTATTGTATAAAATCACTAAATATGCCTGTCTGACACAAAATTGAAGTTATTACTGGAGTCCTAAAGGACAGATGTAGTGATAATACACATCCTGAAGTTTCAATCTGACCAGCAGACAAAAGAAAGCTCCTTCATGTTCCTCAGGTGAAGAGTTTTGTATTCTTACGGTATTATCTAGCTATTTCATGGGATTTTTTTGTTTTTGTTGTTAAATCTAAATATCAGGTTTGTTGAGAAAGTGCTTAAGAAACTGACAGATAAGTTTTAGTGAGGAATAGCAACACAAAATATACTTTAGAGAGTCCTAGAATATGAAGCCATCTCATGCAATATCTCAATTTCACATTAAATGTTATGGTTTTCTTTTAACTGAGCAGTTAACTCAGCTTGCTCCTGCATTACTTTTGGTGTGGACTGGAATGTGACTATATTCACTCCTGAGCAGCCATATGGTTTATAAAGTTTACAAATGAGCTGGTTTCTTGTACAGACATATCCCTTTTTACTTGGAAGATGAAGCTGAATTTTATGTCTTCATTTAACATTTGTTCTTTACAGGTGGTGCCTCCTTACAATGCTTCCCCTCTCAGAGGTAACCTTGGTTCTGTGCAGCTAGCCAGCCAGATGCCACTGACCAGCAGCACCACAGGATGGATATTTAAGCATTTAAATAACAGTGACTCTGTCACACCGTAGCTAACTGCTGGTTTGCTTTCTCCTCATTTTTCAGAATTTTTAGTCATACAAAGAAATGGAAATGCCTTTTTTAAAAATAGAGCTGTGTGATGTTTTCTTGTTAAGATGGACTTAAGACCCAGAGGACTGCTTGTATGCAAATTGCCTCTCAAGCTAAATCAACTACAACTGGGGATTTGCAAAATCTTGTGTTCCTCTGTATTGTCTAATTAGCCAGAATGAACATCAGGTGTTGTGAGATTATTTCAAGTCAATTCTGCATGAGGATTACTTTATACACTTACACAAAAATGTATTACAAGGAGGTTTACTTTTTTTCTTGTCTGTTGTTTTTCTATATCAACACTGTGAGTTTTGAAGCCACCATTTCAGTAGCCAAGATTTTGACTTTGCCTTGTATGCTCAAGCAACTGACTTCAAGGTTTCCCTGTGATGTCTCTTGTAACATCTACAAGACATAAGACAAAAAAAAAATTTAATAAGAAAACACAAATATCTTCAAGACCCAAATTTAAAGAAGCATAGAGATTCATCACTGCTGAATGTCAGCTTTTATTTATTCTCCAGGAAGAGTGTGCAAATATTTATAGTGAACTTGGAGGTACATAAGCTAGGATTTTATTTAGTGTGTATGTTTGTTTGTATGTTAACTTGAGCCTTCATATCTCTATATTTTGCAAATAAAATTTTTCTAGTTCTCAGCATGGTGAACAGCAACAATGTGTTCTAAAGAAGAAATTCTAAAAGGATGAACCCTCCATAAATAATCTGTTAATGAAATTTTAGAATTTTTAGTTTGTACATATACTTATGCCATTGCATAGTACTTTTTTAAAATGGAAGAGAGAGAAAAAGGCATAGCATGGAAGAAAGTGAAAAGAAGGAAATGCGAAATAGATGATAAAAGGAAAGGTAAAAAGAAAGAGGGAGGAAAGGGAAAAAAGGATGAAAAGGTGGGAAAGAGATAAAAAGAAAGGAAAGGGGAAGCAAGGAGTTTACATCTCTTGAAACAGGAAATTTATTAAACATGAGAAAAGAGAATATTTTATTTGGAAACACATGGAAGTAATTCCTGGTTGATATTAATAGATCTGGTTTTAGTGCATGAAACTAAAGTTGGAAAGCCAGATAGTAAAGGTAAGACTTCCAGCCAGGCCTCTACAAATTATCAGATATTAAAACTTTTCTTATTTAGATGTTTTGGATTTTTTCTATATAGATACGATTTTTTTTTTTTTTTAAATTTATGGCCAAAGCATTCTCTAAAATTAATAGAATGTTTTTTTGTTTTTTTGGTTTTTTTTGGTTTGGTTTTTTTTTCATGCTTGTATAAATGTCTAAAGATAGAAACAAAACTACTTTTTCTGCTGAGACCAATAGGTTTCTAGACTACATCTAGGACTATAGCACTGAGAGTCTGTAGTAAATTATAGAACACTTTTTTAAAAGATACTTTATAGAAAGTCACATGCTCCATCCCTGCAGAACGTGACCACGGGTTGGACTGGACACTGCCACAGTGGATCTTTCCTCTGACACAGCTCCAGCATCCTCTGGAGTTGAGGAAGGTGCATGAGAACTCACTCAAGCAGTGTTCCTTCCTTTATAGTGTATTCTTCTGCTTGAAAAGTATGTATTTGAAAGGCTGAAGTTTTTAAACTGAAATGCACTTGTATTTATCTGGTCAACAAAACAAGTGCTTGTTGATATCTTTGCTGAGCTGGCAGGCTGGCAGTCTTATATAGTATCAGGAAAAAGAAAACACCACTTGTAATAACAGATTTAGTATGATCACCCTTACTTTAAAGTGAAAAGGAGGAATCATACTTCATCTTAAAAGAACCATCCATGTAATTATCATTCCAGCTGTAAATAAATATATCCCAACAGTGGTTAGGAGAGGGTGTCTCATTGTACAGCCTTTATGTCCTCAAATCAAAATAGACAGTGATGATACTGAACTTTCTTCATGTTGGCTGTCCTGTCCCCAGAGAACCAGCTGAGTAGCAGACAGAAGTTGCCCTTAAATCCCAGTAAAACGTTGTGCATTTGCTGCATAGTTACTCTCTTCCTGGCTTCCAGAACTTTTGCTCTGGTTACAGGTCAGATAGGCAACACAAAGCATTAAAGGTGTAGTACTGAAGTGTTAAACAACTGCGATGTACTTTCCTCTTTGGAAGTATTTTGAAAAGCTTCCCTGGGACTTCATGACAGGAAATTGGCTCACATTCCTCAGGCAAATGGTGTCCAGGTCACTGCCTGTCATTTAAGTGGGATAAGGTAGTGTCAGGGAAGGTTTTTATCAGTATAGTGCTACCAGCGGCTGTTACAATGTAATGCTAATGGAAGTGAACACAAGACTTTATACAAACAAGTACTGCTTTCATTTACAATGCAAACAAAATAACTGGGCCCCAAAATTGTAGGGTTTTCTTCTGGTGTGTTTTTTTTTTTTTTTTGTTTACTTGTGTTTTTTTGGTGAACGTGTTTAAAAACCCTCATTCAGCTCATTATGTAATGACTGACCCAAATCTTTAAAACATACCATTCTCAAAATGCTTGATTTAAAATTCTCAGATGCTGGACTTACAAATTCTCATCTGAATTTGGACACGGTAGGTCGGCTCTGATTCTAGAAGTAACTGAGTGACATCACAGTTCTCTTACTTACATTTCAAATTACAGTTTTGTGTTCCCTTTGCATTGAAATTTCTGATACTTGAAATATCACCAGTAATTTTGCAACTAAAGTAAATTTAAAGCAGATCTTCACTAATTTGAAGTTATGAATATTTAATACACGTAATGTCAATCTTGCATTAATTCAGTCAAAGAATCCAGTGATCTACACATCCAGTGGTCTTCAAGGAATGCAGATTGCATTTAATAATGATTGGCTATGATTCCCCAGGATTGTCTCAAAATAAATCCACATTTTCATGATTATTATATAAGATACAATTTTGTGGATGATTTGAAGCTGTTATTTGAAACTGTAATAATGACAGTTTGTTGCAATAAGAAGCGACGCAGAGTCACCAGGCAATTGCAAAGGAGAGCCCTTTATTGCAAAAACCCAGCCTTTTCAAGCAGTTAGCCAGTTATCAGTTTACATAGTTTTAAAGCATAAAAGACATAATTCCACCAACCACCATACACCATGATGTGAACACGCGATGATCACGCTGTATGTTTTTCTATGCCTAATTCAGCTCTGTCTCTTTCCCACAGTCCTTTTCTACTTAGCCAAAGTAACAGGCCTGAGCCATCATTTTACAAAGGCAACAAGGCCTTCATTTTATAAGGTTTTATATCTGTGCAACAACAATTCACTGCAGGAATAAAGCTGTCAAACATTTGCCCTAACTTTTTCTGCCCAAGAGCATTTATGCAGTGGTGATTTTTCCAGATGGCAAAACTTACACCTATAACAAAGATGTTAGAAAAGTGTCATCAGAGAAGGACCAGGAGAGAATGCTCTCCCTCTCTCAGCTCTTCGGATCAGCTCTGGAGTCTGAAGGCCAGAAAGGAACTCCTTTTTCTTTTTTCAGTTATTTGGGTGTTGCACTTTTGGAAAGAAATTAGTATTTGTGCTCAGTCCTCAAGCTCCCCTGGTAAACAAGTTAGAGTTGTGAGACTGATGCTACTTGACTCAGCATCCTCTGTTTTATGGCAGATCTGACTTCCCTTCTGACTCCACTTGTATTCATTTTATATTCAAGAACTGATAGTGGCACTGTGGAGAAACTTATTCAATTGACCAACATTTTCTACTCACTCTGCCTTAAGCTAAGTCTTTTTGAAGGCTGGTATTATCCTCTGAAAAGAGCTGCTTGGGAAATGTTCTGTTTAATGGAAGCTACTGAGTTTTTCTGAATCTTTCTACTCTTTGTGAGGCAAGTATTTGCAGTTGTTCGTTTATTTGGACCTTTATACACTTTGAGAGAAGGAAATTCAGTGAGGGAGTATAAATGCTCCAAGGAGCGACATATCTTGGAACAGCCAGTAAGTCAATAGACAATACTAGGAAGTGGAAAATAGAAGTGGAGTCCTTGTTTGCCTGATTTGATACAAGGACAGAACACTTTAGCGTCAGATGAATGCTGCAGTCACAGAACAATTGGAGTTTCTAGTGTGAGGACTGTCTGATTTACATCCTGCATCTAAGAAGCAAACATTTCTATTTGGTCAATAAGAGGCCCACATTTGGCTTGAGAATGCTTCTCACTGGTCATGATAAAATAGTTACTAAAAGGAAAGTTGTTGTATGGACAGAAATCCCATTCACCACCTTGAAATTACACTGCTTTTTTTGATGTGGATAAATTGTAGGGAATTCTAGACAGGATATAACTGCCCTGAGAGTTTCTTTTAGGAAGCTGTCATAGTCAGTGTCTGTCTGATGACCCATATCCCGTTTCTGAACCAGCTATAGTATTCATCACTGAAATCTGCCTCTATTGGAAAATGGTAATTCTTTCCAGGGCAAGAATTTTTGTTTCAAAGAGACCATCAAGCTGAGCTTTGTAAGTGTCCATGAGATAATCCACAAGGATAGCTGTGTAGAACCTTGATCCATGCACACAGACTCGTATGAGGCCATATCCCCATAAGAAGCACAGTTGCCACAAACCTTGAGTAGCTGGTACTCTGGCTTCAGCCAAATGCCTGGTGATTATCTAAATACAAGAACTTTGTTTCTATGTTTCCCTCTGACTGAGATTGTAGCTCAGGTAGGAAAAATTCCAAAAACAATGTATTGCTGAGAGTGGGGCTTCCAAATAAACACACTGTGTATGTGTTAAAAACACACTGAAATTATGACACTTGTTAGTGAAGGACTTGTAACCTAAACTGACTACTTTGACAGTACCAAGAGTGTCTGAAATCTAATATTCTGTATTTTGATACAACTTCTATCTCAGGGTTGCTTCAATGAGCATGCACCCTGTTAATATGTTTCTTAAAAGGGCAGCTGGGTCCTCAAGCAGAGGGGCTTTGATTTCCGTGTTCTTGCTTCTGCACTTGTCTCAGCTCTAGAAATACTTGCCCAGATTAAATCTCCTGGGAATGTGTCTGATCTATGACACATGTGTCAGACCTATCATCTGTGATGTCTGTGATTGAAAACAGGTTGATAGACCTTGCATATGAAACTTGATGAACCTTTCTTCATGAAAATATAGAGCACACATTTGCTGAACTTATAATTTAAAATGTGATTGCTCTTACAGATCACACGTGAGGTTATGGAAGAAACGTGTGGTGCTTTTAATAATATTTTAAAAATAACATGAGAGTTCAAGAATTGGACTTGATGATCGTTGTGGGTCCCTTCTAACTCAGAATATTCTATGATTCTATGATTCTAAAGTGCTGAGTCTATGAAAAAAATAATACTTTGTTTATTTGCTTTGTAAATTTTGGTAGCTGTTTTGACTTCTATAAGTTACTTTTCCCCAGTCTTTTAACATTTATATATTTATTTTAAATGACATTGGCAAAGGAATGTTTTTTATTTTGCCTGTTTACAATAGAACACATGTGGGCCAGAATTTTGATGCTTTCCTAAACAAAGGATGTAGGAGACACAAGAAACAGGGCAAATTATTGCCAGACTATCTGTTCTGCATGGTGATGAAGTCTAGCAGCCCCAATCAGAAATCAGGTACTCAGCAAATAAAGAGGAAAAGTTAACACATGTCAGTGTAAGGAATGAATCAGAGGAAAGAACAACTTTGGTAAATAAACAAATATTAGAAAATGCATTTTTCTCAGGGCAGGTTGTCAAGGAATGGGAGTTTCAGTGATTTCCTCAAATGCATCTTTAAACAGAGGTCAGACACCAAATATCAGACAAAGCAGACTATTTGCTAGAATATGGTTTTCTTATAAAACTCACCCTTATCCCCAGTCTCTTGCGAGGGCTGTAAAGTAAAAGGAGTGTTTTAAGATCTCTTCTATATTAAATCCATATCCATACATGCTCTTTTAATAGGAGGAAAGGCAATGGAAACATGAAAGCAAGCAGAAGCATGAAAGCAAGAAGAATTTAAAAGCAAGCACATAAATAAAGCAAGAACAAATTAATGTAACCTTGAAATACAGAAGTAAAAAGTAAATCCCTGATTTTGAATCCATCAAAGAAAAAGGGCAATAGGAAGTGACAAGTCTTCAAAGCAGCTCTTCTTTTACCTCTGCTTTCCCTTTAATAGTTTTTCTTTCTTTCAGTGGAAAGTGTTGGCTTCTTTTTCCACCTTGTTTATTTTTTCCCTTTTCTTTTGGTGAAAACATGTTTCCTTCCAGAAATCCACTCTGCCTTCATCCTGGCAGAAACTTCCCACTGTCCTTAATATCCCCTCACACTTAGAGCACAGGTCTTACCTAAAACAAGAAATTAGATCTTTACCTCTTCTTTTTGTAAGATGCCTATATGCTTCTTGTAGGTTATCCAAATGTCTGCCAAAGACCACTCTATCCAAGTCCAGAAAGATCTGATGGAGTTATCTGCCCGAATGTCTGGTCTTTAAAGGAAACAGTTATTTTGGATGATTCATAGTGACTGCTTATTTTGCTACTGCTTCAATAATAAACACACTATTTTGATGACTCTTAGAAACAAATCCTGCAGCCCTCACTGAGCAAAACTCCTATTGACTTCAATAACTTTTTCTAAGCAAGTTTAGAAAAATGGCTTCAGTATTTGGCTGAAAATAAGTTACCTGAAATGTGTGTGTTTTTCAAAACATTATTGAAATGTGTTGATTTTATTTACTTTTGAAATGACATCTTTAAATATCTTTGCCAACACCTTCCCAAACCAAGAAAAACTTCACCATTGCTGGAACTAAATGTCCTTCAGGCATTTGATTTTTCCCAAGAATGCCAGGGCCAAAATTCCTTTCTCAAGTGTTTGTGAACTGGAAAAAACGTGTATTCTGGTTTCTGGCATATGCATAAGCATGAGTTGGCTACTATTCCTCTGCATACTTTAATGGTCATAATAGTTTTCCATTACTTGTTAGCTCCTGTTAATAGTGCAGCATCAAGGAATCACAACAAAAGTGGGGTTGATAAAATTCTGACTCACATGTAGCAAATGGGAAGTTGGGCTTAGCACAATGCAGGGCTCCTCTTGATGTGTCAAGATGTTTCGGTAATAAACACAGTCAGTAGCGGTGTGTGGCACTTTTACTACAATATGTACCCAAAGGGAAGATAAAATCTGGTATTTAGATTCTGCTTCAGTTCTGGATGCACCTGTTTCTTGTGAATTGCAGAAGGAAATATGACAGCTGCGTATCCACTTACTCAGAACTAGAGATGGCTTCTGGCTCAACTGGAGATGCTGAAGTGCTGCAGGAAAGCAGAGAAAGAGATGGGCTAAATTTAGGGATAAGCTTTTTCCAAATCTGATAGTGAAGTTATTGCCTAGTATTAAACAAAAGTGATTTTTTGGTGACTCCTTAGCATTGCAACAGGACACAGATATGCAGTCTTTTTGTCACACCCTACATAGTATGATATTGTGAAGGAATAAGATGTAGGTAGAACAGCTCATGAACTTGAACTTGAAAGATTCTGGCTGCCCACATCACGGCTTTTTCACCAAAGCAGATGCCTGATAAAGAGTTGTTTATCCACAATTGACATTTTTGTTCCTTTTGTATGGAAAACAAAAGATGCTAAAAATATGTGCAAGGATAGCTTTTTTGGTTGGCTTGCAGAATAACATCAGAAGTTTAGGTTTGCACCGGCTAAACACAACACCTCTGCAACCTAGCCCAGAAAGGAGCTTTTAACACACATTGACTTCTGGATCGTACAAGAACTCTCTGGCAGGACAGATGAATGCAGCAACCCTTTTTTTTTTTTTTTTCAGGTCTGCTCTACATACCACTGCTTCTTCTGAACTTATCGCTCTTGTTTTCCTGAGTATGTAGCCTGTCTCTCAGCTCAGAAGAAATTAATCCATCACCATTGCACCTTTCTCTTCCCTTTGTCCTTTTAAAAATCATTGCTCTTTTCCTGACTTTTTTTCTTGTAAATGAGATACAGTTTTGCACTGAAATAGCCATATTGTTTTAAACTGACCAAGTTCCAGTTTCTGTAAAGGATTGACATATGCAAATGCTACCTTTATGTTTTTTCCTGAAATAGTTAGATATGAGAAGCTGTGGTAAGAGGAAACAATTATTTAGATGGCAATTGCTTGTTGATGCTGGAAATACCAAAATTAATTCCTTCACTTTAAATCTAGTATAGGCACAGATGTTCTCTGGTGGGAAGAAATAGTCTTCTATCCTCAGTGATTTCTCCCCTGGATATACAAATGCACTCTAGGCAAGTTACAATGCTAAGATCAATGAATTGAGAACCCTGGGGGATTTCAAGGTACTTCAAAACTTTCTTATTAAGTCAATGTGACTGGAATAGGATAAACAGATACATTTATGTCTGTTGCTCTTCCTGTTAGATGTCTTCTGTAATACATCTAAGTTACTTATACCTATTTAAACTTTTATAAATAGCATCTAGAAACCAGATATTGTTATGCAATCATGTATCAAGACACAAAAATAAATGAAACTTCGCTCTGTTTTCCGAAATAATTCTGCAAATTTTCTGAGCAAGTGACATACTTTGCTGGAATGTTTTGTTTGTTCATTGTAACTGGTGTCTTAATTTTATTCCCCCACCCTTAGAATTTACAATTTAATTTACAGTTGTTTACTTTCAAGAGTATATGCAGTAATATATTAAAAAACCAAATAAAATGGATAATGGAAAGACTGTATCCATGATTATGCCCATGGCAGGGGGGTTGGCCATATGATCTGTAAAGGTCCTTTCAACCCAAACCATTCTCTGATTCTGTTACTCAAAGATAAGAAAGTACTGTGCTTTCAAATTCAATTACATTTTTCACTGAAATAACTCAAAACTAGATTGTGTCTGCTGAAACATGAAAGGGATCTAGGGAGACGTTGGAGAAGAAGATTCACTTTGCAATAGACAAGAGAACAAGGCAGTCTCAGTGTACTTGGCTGTAACAATGTTCTTAGTCACAGCCATCCAGAGCTATTCTTGATGTATACCCAACAAGACATGATTACCAATTATTTGCATTTTTACTTTCACGGATTGCAGCCACTATGGACGGATTCTCCTCTGCTATATGATCAGGCAAGCCATGTCTTCTCATCATGATCAGGCCCATGATTCTCGACAGAGCTAGCATTTTCCAAAGAAGCTGTTAATTTCCTTTAGAGGTAAGAAGGCCACTGCCATGTTTTTTTCAATAAGCAGCAAGGACCCACAAACACATTTAGGACATGTGGCAGACACCTACTAGGCAAGCTGAGAGCCTGGCTCCTTCCTCCTCTTAGGTTCTCCAGCTCTTTCTCAGCTTTTCATAGATAAAGTGTTCGCTCTATTACAGTCAGCAGGAGATAGGCCTTTAATTTGAGCAGGTCCAAGATTTCACATCATAAACCTGAAACTCCTTTTATAGTCTCTTCCAGACAGCACCATGGAAAGAAGGAAGTATTGTTTTGCTTCCACAGTGATTGATCTGAGGTTTTCCTCATACTTGATATTAAATGTGGAGCACTATGTCTGAGAGCATGTGCCAGAGACCAAATATTCATCCTCATAATGCTTCTGAGAACCTACTTGCCTTCTGTGTTTTTGGTAGAAATATATGAATAATTTTAATCAAGATTGGCCAATTGGATTGAAGTGTCTTGAACATTCAGCAAAATTTGCAAGTGGTTGGCTGTTCGTTCTTTGACTTTCATAATGACTTTTGCTGTGCTATCTCCTGTTTCTGTCCAGAAGCAGAAGGACTGATATATTATATGAAATATGGCTCCTAGGTAGTCCTTAGCCTCAGTAGAAGAAATTTCCAAAAAGGTGTGTAGAACTGAGATATTTAGAGAGCGTATTTGCAGATTAATTCAGCATCTCAGCTTTTGGATACTGATTATCTGAAACAAATCCCTGCATCTCTGAAGACTTGCCTACCACCTGTTTTGGTTGAACTAGGATGCTTACCAGGGGCTTTGTAGGGGCTTGAATTTTAGGCTGGACTGAAAGTTCTCACTGTGTCTTTGGAACTATATCTCAGTGTAACAACACATAAGAAAACAAAAATCTAAAAGAGCTTTAATTGAAATTGAAATAAAATTAGCTATTGTGGCTCAGCATCTGTCAGATGTCCTATGCCTGAGGTCATTGGTTTAGACCTTGACAACACTGATAAGATTAACTTGTCATTCCTGGTGTTGAGTTGCAGATTTATGGATTTGGCTTCTACTGGGAATAGCTCCAAGGATAGGAGGAAAAACAGCTTATAAATTCTTCAGAGTGTTTTGGAGCCAAGAGCCACTTTTGGCTGGCTTTACAGACAATCATATTTAAAGGGTACTTGGAGACATGAGGATAATTGAAGAGTAAAATAAGGAGTGAAAAATACTGGAAGGGTATTTCTCTTATAGAGTAACTGATGAAAACTGCATTCATAATTATCACCAGTAATGCTTCTCATTACTAGTAAACATTCTGTCTTTGCTGCAAGGGTAAGCATTCTTCAGGCAGCTCACTCATTGACTCAGCTATGTTTACTACTCTGTTTATCACTCATTTCCTTGGAACATATTTGTGTAAAATGGGCGATTGTATTTTATTGGACTTCGGCCAATAAATTCCATTGACTCATTATCTTTTAAAATGTCCAAACTGAAGCTGGCTGTGAAAGACAGACAAAGAATGACAGGTTTTTGTTAACAAGAAAAGAAAACACATCAGTAAGTCAAATAATGAAGCTTTTATTTGGGAGGGTGCAGTAAGTACTTATTGTTAGTTAGGGAATTGAAACACATAAAGTTACTGAGATTTTTGCAGAACCATCATGGAGGAGTCTCTCAGACCTTGTTTCGCTTATAGCTGATATAGATCTAATGAAAGTAGTGGGGTTCTGAGAAGATATTCCACAAGCTATGGAGACATTCAGATTTTAATTTTATCAGTTTATCATCCATCCGAGACAATCCAATAGAATCCCAAGTCAGGGATTCTTCTGTCTGTAGAGATCATGAAACCAAATTTGACAGAAAACTTGATTTGGCTTTGATAGACTTCTTCATAGGTGACTAATGCTTGCTGGTCTAGAGAATTATTTTTGTAAAATCTGTTGTTGGATATTAATGGACTTGAGGGCAAATATATTCTCTAGTTCCTACAAAACTGTCCCCCTAAAATCTTTGCCAGCAAGCAATTAAACTAAATGAATAAAGGTATCAACAGCACAAAGCAACAAAACTTGTAAATGCAAATGTTAATAGCAGGCTTGATATACCTCATCTGCATATTCCTTTGCCAGAGTTAAATATATTTGCAAGCAAATAAGTAAATAAATAAATAAATATATTTGCAACGAGATAAGCTCTAAAGCCTTCTGCCCAAGAGATGTCTTAAGTCAGCTGATTAAAAATAATTTACGTTACAAGTGAAGGAGATTGGGTTTAGAAGTCTCCAGCCAGTGATATTCACTCTGCTGATTGAAGGGACTTAGGGTCAGCTCTCTGCAAGAATCACATAGTATTTCTGTGCTCATCCAAAGAATTCTGGCAATAATTCTTTTGCTGTCTTTGAAGTTAGTTTCTAATTCTTTTAGCTGGTGGCTAACTTCCAGGTATTTAACATGCCCTAAGAAATTTGTGAAGTTTCCTCCAGTAGCTCCATATTATCACAGGTGAAATTTAAATTATGAGTGCTGCAGTTGGAAGACATTGACACCTCTACAATGAACCTGAGCTAATTTTGCAAAGTTTGATTGTACCTAATATTCTCTGAAGGTTTAACTTGTCAAGAAAAGGGAGCTGATATAAAACAGGAACCTTGAAGTTTAATTCTTTTGGTCTTCTCAGTTCATGGGCCAAATTTAACTACAGGCATAAGTAAGACTCAACATGATCAGTTAAAATCACAATAGTCTAAAATAGACAGTCTCAAATCTCACAATGGTTAGCCTCAAAAAGAAAAAAACAGAGTAATGTCCAAGTGTGCTTTTTTTTTGCCCTTGCATTTTTGTATTGCTAGAGGAGATCTAATGAGAATCTTGACTAAAAAGTTAAGAGTGACTAAGCTGGAGCTGTGGGGAGCAGGTGTCAGGAAATGCAATAGTAATGAAGCCAGATCCCAGCTGTAGGTGAGCAGTTCACAGCAGAGCTAAAAGTCACAGGATTTAGAAATTAGTTACAGTCACACTTTTCCATAAGTGAGACTAGCTAGGGATAAACAACAACAGTATTTTGCTGTGCTTGCATTGTAGTTACAGCAGAGTTGCAACGATGTAATTGTGACAAAAACTTAGTCTCATTAGTTTGATATTCATAGGTGGGAATTCTGATCTAGACCTTGGAAAATCTGTACCATGTCCTGTTGAAAAGAATTCAGTGTTCTTGCTTGGATACTAATTAAGTGTGTTAACAAGTCTGAAACATGTTGTTATCCCTTTCTTTGAAACTTGTTAGTATTTTTCCTGGAAGAAGCAATAAATTTAGTCCTTGAACTGCTACAGACAAAAAGATTTATCAGTAGACCTTTCTGGAAAAAGAATTTTAAAATATTTGAGGTTTTTTGAATTTTTTTTAACTGAAAGGTGAGAATTATGTAAATGCATAAGTATATGGTTCTATACATTCTTTGTTTTTCTCAATCACTTCCTTTATTTTCTGCTACGGAACTTTGAAAGAGACAGAGCTAGACAGACTTTTCATCTTACACAAAATGGCTAGTTAATGCCCTTCTCTTCCTAAGATTAATGCTCTTATCTTCCTAAGTGCTTCCTTTTGTGAGTAGTAGTTAGGGAGTTGGGCTGGAGATGCTGTTCAGATGCTATTCAGGTTGTCTTCCACCTGTTTCAGAATACTCTGGGATGACAAATTGCATTCTGACTTCCAGACCCCTAGTTTCAAGTCACCAGATGCCTTTTGAATGGGAAAGTTTGACTCTTGCCACCTAATTCCTTTCTGGCAATGTTTAGGAAAAAAAAAAAAATTGCAAGCTTGAATATTACTATGAAAAGAAAATACATCTCTGCAGACAGCTCTGCCATCTGTGCTTCACGTCTCCTAAATAAGTATTACTAAAAAATTGCATAGTATTTAAGATTTGTCAGTGTAGTAGATAAAAAGGGTTTTGTAGTCCATGTGGTTATTATTATTTTTTACTTTTTTTTAAATCAGGGTTGTCTAGAGACTAAGAACAAATATTGCTTACTTGTCTGTGGGTACATATGTATGTAGAATTTAAAAGAAGTGGTAAAAAATAAGCCAAGTTCTTTGTGTTGTGGAGCCAGAAGATAGAGATTTTTTGGCTCAAAAGGCTTCAATTTCATCTTCCAGTGAGAATTTTTGAGTTTTTCTAAAAAGCTCTAATTGGAGGCTGCTGTTCTAAACATAGGAGACAGGAACAGCCAGTGACATTGGGGTTTGCATCCCCTCTGAACCAGAAGTACTTGCTTCAGCCCTTAAAAATATTAAATCACCACATTCAGAATTAGAGCTATTGTGGGAGTTGAGTGGGAGTCAGTACTGAAATATGTAACTGAATGATTTCTGTAACTGAAATTAATTCACATAAATGGAAAACTCACTAGAGCTTTGGGTCTTCAAGAAACTGAAATGGCTATGAGAACCATTTTCTCAAAAGAATTAGGCTAGAGATATTTAAAGGGTTTCTCATGTGTTAATGACATTTTTTCTCCATAAAAAATTTATTTTTCTTGAAAATATTTAGATGCACTTACAGACAAGTAACGGATTACATTCCTCTTGGAATGTGTGTTTTTGTGATTTCAGAGATATCTTGAGGTTATTCAAGAAAAATACAGAGAGCAGAGGATAATTTATTAGCAACATACTAATTGAAGGAAATAAGAATACAGTAATAACAAAAGCAGAGTATGTCTTAGACAAAATAATCTGTATACCATTTCCAGATAAAGAATACCAAATGCTTAGGCACAAAATAGGAGGACACAGACTTCCCAGGTCCTTATTCAAACCCTTGATCTTATGTTAAACAGTAGTTATAGGTAATATTGCTGGTTGGCCACTATCAAATTAGTGAATGAATGTGAGCTAATTTTTTTCAAGTCTGTGCTCACAAGGTCACTACTATATTTGAACCAATTTGGTGGTTCTGCAGCAATGCAACAGAGGATGAATTTTGAAAGAATGCAATTAGTGCAGAACTTGACTAAAACAGAGCATTTCTGGACAAGAAGAAAGCTCCGAGGATACTGACAATTCGAAAGGCATGCCCAGCGGAGCACAGCACTGCAGCACTGCACAAACCTTGCTCCCTCCTCTTTTTTTGCTTGGCACCAGCCTCAGCCCCATGCCGTATTACCGGCTTCACCTAGATTTAGGGTTAGGGTCAGGTTAGGATTAGGGTTAGGGTTAGGGTTCCGCCCAGGGTTAGGGTTCAGAAAACCACAAAGCCCAGAGCTCCAAGGACACTGACAATGCAAAAGGCATGCCCAGCAGAGCGCAGCACTGCACAAACCTTGCTCCCTCCTCTTTTTCTTGCTTGACACCGGCCTCGGCCCCATGCTATATTACCGTCTGTGCTTAGGGGTAAATTTTGGATTAGGATTAGGATTAGGATTAGGGTTATGCCTGGGGTTACAGTTTAGAGAACCACAAAGCTCAGAGGTCCTGGGACAATGCCATGGACAAAGTTATGCCAAGGGAAGCGTGGCACTGCACAAACCTTGCTCCCTTTTCTTATTCTTTGGCTCCAGCCTCAGCTGCATGCCGTATTACCGGCCCTGCCTAGGGTTACTGTTAGGCTTAGATTTAGGCTTAGGCTCAGGGTTAGGGTTATGCCTAGGGTTACGGTTCAGGATTCCACAAAGCCCGGAGCTCCAGGAATAATGACTATTCGAAAGGCATGCCCAGTGGAGCATGGGCTCAACATTTCTCCACAACTTCTCCCGGCAGCCTATTCCAGTGCTCTCTCACCCTTGAAGACAAGTTTTCCTCGTATTCAGATTCAAATCAAGCAGGTCTTGGTGGATGTTTTTTATTTACACATTTTCTTTACTTTTTCTTGTTTCCCATAGTTGATTGCCCCATAGAACCTTCTTGCAGCTCCTCCAGGTTGCTTAGATTTTCTCAGAAAATAGACCTAATGTAGGTGTTAATTTCCTTTTGGTAAAGGGACGAATAATTGGGTATGATAACAGGAGTCATTACTCATCCTGAGTTTGAGCAGACATCTCTGAAAGCCTAGAATGAGTGGTAAGGTAACTTCATGCACTAAGAAGAAGCAGAAGAAAGAAAATACCTTTTATGAACTGGGAACTACATAGACATTGACAATATATAGAAGCCATTAATTTCCTAAGGGAATGGAAGTAAGGGTTGCTTATCTCATCTGCTGTTGTGCTCACTAAATTTTATTGCATATACTGTTCTGGTTGTTTAACAGAGGGTTTGGTAAATGTTTGTGCTTGAATAGAGCCTGAATTCAGAGAATTCTTGAATACCCTTTCCAAAAGCCAAATTCTGAACCCACTGAGCTCCACTATCTGCAGTTGCTTTGCCATTTGTAAGTAGTTAACCTACATTACCACACACTGGAGAAATCACTATAGAGCCTTACAGTGAAATGTACTCAGTAGTATGCCAGTAATAAAATTAGGCTTCTAGTATAAATTGACTTGGATTTGGGGTGGTTTATTTGTGGAATATCCAATCTCACTGTGTGTGGTACACTTTTTTTTGCTTTAGCTTCATCGTGTGCAACATGAAGTGACTTTTACTGATTATCATATGGGATCCATTCTCATCATCATGAAGATCTCTTTCTCAAACTCTTTGATGTACATGTAATTTCTGTAAGACACTCTGTTTTCTGCTGCCAGAAATATGTTTTATATGCTGCTTGTATAACCAATTGCAACTGTTTTTGCCTAAACATACATCAAAGGGACCTATGCCACTGATGACTTGTGGGGTTTTTCTGTACTGCTTGGAAAGAAGAAACGGGCCCATTTCCTTCATCTAGAGTGCTGTTTGTTTTCTGACCATAAATTTCACCAAATAAGCACACAATTACAAAGTTGGCTTTGAAAATGCCTAACTACTACTAAGGCAACTTACAGGAACTCCTTTATTAATCTTTATGATTGAAATATTTTAATCTGTTTTCTTTCAATGACAATATCAAATGCCCTGTTTAATACATGCAGGTATTCACAAACAACCACTTCTCTCCCTCTGCTATAGATTGTCCTTATTTTTTTAATGCATGAACAAACCCTAGAGTATCCTACTCCAAATGGACCCTCTGTAACTTATAGTTTTGAAGGGAAAAATTCCACTTCCCTTTTTCATCTTTTAGAACACTGGAAGCTGGGGTATTAAAAAACTCTAAGAAACAAACATTTTTTCTTTTTCTAAATATTTTATTCCTATGTTACTGCTGGAAATCTGGGTGGTCGCAACTTTTTAATCTAATTATTTGTGACTAAAAAGCTAATAAAATACAGAATTTTCTTGAGTAATTCAGAATGGCTGATTCTCAAGATAAAGAAGCAAACTTCTCCCTTGTGAGATCTCCAGAGAGAGCAACTGTCCTCTGCTTGATGGAGCATGATTCATAAGTCTCCTCTTTAGTTTGCTTTGAAATTAAACTATTCTGGTCCTTGCCTGAATGACGATTGCAGGGAGTGAGAGGTTGCCCTGTTGTGAAAATGGTGTCAGATGGGTCTAATACTGGTACTTAATTTTTTAGCTTTACAAATTTTTGTTGTCATAAGAAAAAATAGCTACTTATTTTTGGGTGTGAAACTTGTCGGTGTCAGTCTAAGCCAGAACAGCCTCAGCCATCTGTCTGTATTTTGGTTTGACTTGCTCAAGAAGCCTCAGCACACCACACAAAGCTCCTCTGTCTCTAGGTTGAGTAACAGCTATATGATACTCCCAGACATACCTTTCCTAGCCACATGACATATTGCCATTCCAAGTACTGAAAGTCTGTATATTTCTCTTTCCTGTTATTATAAATTCCATGTAGAAACTAAACGCAGAAATACAGTGAGGTATTTGCTAGAGACTTGAACCTGAGAGTGAGTGCTTTTCTGGGATCTCTTCTGTCAGTTTGGACCTCTCCACAAACTCCGGTGGCCCTTCGGGGATGTGTGGAGACCTACACTCAAAATGGGCCTGCAAGAAAGAGAATGTTTTTATAGGCATAAGAGGTAGTAACCTTAGGTGGCCCCTGTAAATCAACAAAAATGTGCAAAAATTTTTGGTTGCATGAGCAGAGAGAGAGCTTGAGTCACCTAAAAAATAAAGGGGAAAAGGAACATGTCAGATGGAAGCCAGCAGGGACAACATGAGAGTGGGAGAAGAAAAGCTCAAAATGGAAGCTGGGTGTGACAAGCTCCAAGAATGGAAGATGTGGGGAACCAAGGAAAAAAAGGTGTGTGTGCAATTCAGAATCACAGAATGACACAGAATCACAGGATGCTTGAGGGTGGGAGGGACCTCTGGAGAACATCCAGTCCAACCCCCCTGCTAAGGCAGGTTCACCCAGAGCAGCTTGCACAGATCACATCCAGGCAGGTGTTGCATACCTCCAGAAAAGGAGTCTCCATAACCTCTCGAGGCAACTTATTTCAGTGCTCTTTCACCTGTTGATATGCATGTGGCAGTGACCATTGCAAAAGAACAGTCAGAGGAGTGGTGGACAGGCCTCCAGAACACAGATGTTTAATTCTCACCCCTGGTTATGGCGAGTCCCCATGATTCTCAGTGTTACTGGTTTGCATGTTTCAAATTCATTGGTTTACTTGTTCTCTGCCCAGTTTTATGTATAAGTTCATGTTTATGTATTTCCCCCAGTCACATATGTAGAATTTCTGGAAAGTTCTCCCTTCTTCGATGCCCCATTGGTTGGTTCATGTAATTCCCTCCCCTAAGTTATCCCATTGGTTGTTCCCCTTTGCTCCACCCATTTCCACCCAAGTTTAAAAATACTGAACAGACCGACTCCTGGGCTTTTCGTCCCTGAATCTTTCACTGGCAATAATCTGCTGACGCTTTTACACCACCTCTGTTTGGGGCTTGCTCCTAAAGTTGGAGACAGCTCCCCTGCTTGCTGCAGCTGAAGCCAAGGATGTCTGCAGCTGGACGCTGTGAGCCTCGGGCAGGTCCTACAGCGTCAGTCACCCTTGAAGAAAAGTTTACCTCATATTCAGATGGAGCTTGCTGTGTTTAAATTTGTGCCTGTTGCCCCTTGTCCAACTGCTGGACTATTTAAAAATGTGTGTCTAAAAGGCAAATTTTGTTATTGTTTATCCTCTAGTTCAGTAATTATGTTTTGATTAAACAATATTTGTGGTGAGCAAATCTCTTGTCTGACCTGACTCCCCTTAGGGTGGAATTCTCCATTTGGTTGACTTGAAGAAAGGAAAATTAAGTTCAAGGGTGCAATGGTCACTGTCAATTCAAACTTGCTTTGTTTGTATTCATCTGTATCTGAGGGGAAAGAAACTTGGAGTTCTTACATAGGAAAGAGAAGAAAAGATGAGACCATACTATATGAAGGCCTTCATACTGTTTATGTCTACCTGCAGTACACTTGCTGTGTGAGGGACACAAGTTGGTTTGTGGAAGAACAAGACCTAATTACACCAAAAAGTGCATAATATTGAGTCATCAAAGCTTACATTTGGATATTCAGCTATAGAAGAAATAAGGATTTACAATATCCCAAAGTCCAATGAACATTCCAGCTTAGCCTGGAATATGTGTGTGTCTACAGGCATAGTTGGTCATACTGTCTACTGTACATAGTTGGTGTGCATAGCTGTAACTCAACTTGAAATGTCAGAGTCCTGTACCGTAATGATTGTCATGGGGACACTCTTAGTGAGCCTCTTCCTGCACACAGCAGCCCACCAAATAATTACAGTGCTCTCATGGCATGGGATCCTACATACAGACAGTTCTCCTTATTGAGAAATGGGGATGGCAAGTTACCTTTCTCCAGCTGCTTATTCCATGCTTATTCCATGCACAGTCTGGTCTTTGATTAAGAAATATCTCAGAGAGAAGCGAGTGAATTGTAAAAAGTGAAAGCAGAGCTCTGTCTCATACTCAAAGCAAGGAAAACAAAAAATATTATTTTTATTGTCATTACTAACTTCTATCTGAATCTTTCTGAATGAAGTATATTCAATATATTCTGTAATAATACAGCTTTTCAAGATGGCAGTTTCTGCTAAAAATGGCCCTGAGCCTGGATCTGACTATCCCAAGCTCTACAGGAAAGGAAATGCGTGGAGATAATGATCTAAAACTAGATGCATGGCCACATTTTTCAAACAACCTCTCTCTCTGAAAAAAACCCTGAATGCCTCTAAACTTTGAAATGTTGGTGGTGGAAATCTAGATCTGCCTTCTGCTTTTGTGGCTTGGGTTTTTTCCTTTTACTTTTCAGTCCTCTCTTTTACACCATCTTTGAAATGTAAGAGTTTTTATGTTACTTAGTTTCAACATTGTTAATGACGGCTCATCCTTTGGTAAAAGCATAGGTCATCACAGGAGCAAACCTGAACAAATGTGTTGTTCAAAAAGATAAGGTACAGCACGTGCCATAACCAGTCACAATTGTCTCTAGTTCTAGGAAACAGAATGCAGTTGCAAGACCTGAATTGCTATAACTTGGGATAGTTCCATAAATTTAAGTGGTGCTGCTTTGACTTATAGCAACAGGGAGCTGTTCCTCAGGCATGAGAAGAATAACACAACTCCTGCATATACTGTATTTTCCTGCATGTAACATTTTTGATTACCCTATGTTCATTATTATTGAAAAGGGGTGGTAAGAGAAAATCACAGCTTCTAAGGAGGCTGAGGCTATTTTGCCAAGAACAACATCATATACCAGCTTTTACTTCAGGATGAAGTCTGTTAAGTATCTAGCAGATTTGTTTTTCATCAAAATAGAGTTAATATATTATCCATGGCCCTTTAAAGGCTACATGGTTTCTGAAAAGGGCTCTTTTGGGATCAAATTGCATTCATTGCTGAACTTGATATGGAGATGGTGAAGCTCATTAAAAAGCTTTATGGCAGGTAGTCAGTGCCACTATTACCACAAATCTACAGATTTTTTCCAAATTACGCATATTTTGGTTTCTTCCGAGGAAAACAAGCGACACTGTAGAAAACTATAGGCTAAGAAAAGAAGGAAAGGGGATGCGTGTCTCCATTTAATTAAGTCTTGCTAATTTACAATAATATATTGAGTATCACTGTAAATATCACTGAAATGACGCACTGAAACACAGAAGATAGTACTAGGCATAGACCCTCCAGTTTCAAAAAGATTTAGATTCCAGTGACCTGATTCTGTAGCTGATTGACAACTAATTTTGACCAAATTCTGCTTTGAGAATGGTCAAGTCTTCCTAATTCTGATTAGGAAAAAAAAATCCTGATTTTTATTTCCTTACAATAATTTATTGTGATTAATCTTGCATTTTTAGTGGTGTATTTAATCACAGTACATTTTAGTAAATACAAAAGCTTAGGCACTGGGATTGGAGTTTAAGAAGAATTTAATAATTAAATTCAAGAAAGTGATTTCCAGGTCTTCCTTAGTCACTGCTTATATAGTTCTTAAGCTACCTGTGTAATTTCCTAAATCACCAGGTTAAAAAAAAAATGCTTCTGGACATGGACAATGCATTTCAGTTTTAGTTTGTCTGAGCATTTCAGCGTCTATCAGAAACATATTAAGAGACTAGTAATCCATACTTAAGTTGCTATAATAATAATGATTTATCAGGAAATTTGAGAAAATTACAGGGAAAAAGAAAAAATGAATTTAAAAAAAAAAAGGTATGTTTGTTTGCTTTGTATTGTTTTACCAGTGTAGTGAAATGGTGATGGAGGGCTGCAGAGGGGTGGCTTCCTGTGGATGATGTATATTCCAGCTGCCATTAGTTCAGAGATGATGTCTAGAACAAGAATGTGATATCAGGAAATGCAATATAATATTCAAAATTGTGTTTTCCTATGCATGTAAATTTGAATTTTATTTCTGAAATCCTGATCATTCATATTTAACTTTATTTTTACCCTGGACCTGCTGTTACAGTATAGAAGAGATTATGACTTTCATTAAGTTTCACTGCTGCAAGCTTTGCAAACTGAATGCCCAGCCCAGGGGTGACAACTGTAGTTTCTTTTATCTGAAAGCATAGTTTAGAGTTCAAGTCATTTTGTTTGCTTAAGAATGCCTTTCATGCTGCAGTGATAATGTTGGCACACTTGCTGAGAACTAATATCGGGAGCACAGTTTATTTCATTTTATTGGCTATGGGAACCTGCATGATGAGGGTAGTTTTCTGAAACAGCCTATGGACAAAATTGAGGCAGGACTGTTAGGCCCCAACCTGAGCTCTGCCACTGAGTCACTGCATGGCTGCAGTCATGGCATAGCTACTTTGGGACAGGTACTGCTTTTATGGGCTCCAGAATGCTAAGAACACAGCAATGCAGCAGTCCATACATCATCTGTCTGCTGGTTTCTTGTAGGGCCCAGGTTAACATGTTTAGCTTTCAGGTAGGGTTATTGAAATGGGTGCTGTTCAGGGACAGCCTGGCTTGAAGGCCTGCCTTGTGGTTGCTCTTGTCCTGTAGGAACAGGTGTTTTGTCATTGTGATCCTCTAAATTCCAGTCTTGGGCTCAGCGTCTGCTGAAGGTTCTCTGGCCTGCCTACACTCAGCAGTGCAGAATGGCCCTTCCTACCTTTATGATCTTGTTATCCCACAGGCACTGCTTTTTGAAACCTCTGGATTTAAATATTGAAATTTGTTATACACAGGTGCAGTGCCAACCTATGTAATGCATGTATAATGCTTAAACTAAACCCCAAGTCTGACCAACCTTTACAGCTTTAAATATATCTAGGAACCTCGTTCTTAATTTTTGCATCTGGAAGCCATTACTGTTCTTTATATTATTACCCTAGCATCTTATATCTCCTTTGAGTGTACAAAGAAATAAAAGTAATTTTCGAAAATGGTGATAGAGTGACCATAAATTCAGTATTTTTGCTTTCCTATTAGATAGTCTAGGACAGCAAGCTAAACTACTGTACAGTGAGCAATTAAATGAAATACAAAAATGATCTCACTACACAGCTCATACTCAAGCAAAAGAAAAGGATGCCTCCTGAAATATTGTGTTGGGTTTTATTCTAGTATTGGTATTGCTGTGTTAACAGCAAGAAGGTTCTAAAGTGACTTTGAGTCCGATTCTCTTAGGAGCCATGCAATCTCATGGTGACAGTCAGCTCTTCCATCAAACGCTTTACAGTCGACTGTCCAGAGTTTCATGACCCACTGGTTCACACCATTTTTGAGACAGAGAGGCAGCCAGCACTGTGACTGCAAACCCAAACACAGAAAGCTCTATGAATAACTTCATTGAGAGCAGTGCCTCTAAAGGTACAACATGCCACTGGGAATTTAAACAAAAAAAAAAAAAAAAAGAAAAAGGAAATTTCAAACTACTTACATGTGTTAAGCAAGATCCTGGTCCAAATTCAAGGAGGAATAAAAGGTGAGGGTGAAAAGGTAAAGACATGAAACCCTTTAGAGTAGTGAATAAGGTGATAAGAAGTGAATGAGAAAGGACGTAAGTGGGGTGAGGGAGAAAATGAATTAAGGGTTAGAGAGACTACATAGTCTACTTTCAGTTGCATATTAATTTTCTGTGGCATTTAGCAGACAGAAAATTTTTGGCATCATTTGAATTAGAAAATAATTGTTTGTTCATTTAAATATAAAAATTTATTAGCTCACCAGCATGTCAGTCTCAGAGTTGTTACAGTTATTACAAATGCATCCTTCAGTAAAGCAGGGATGAAGGTTTCTAACTAATGCTAGGATTTTCCTTGTTTTGCAGGATAATGAATGAATGCTAGATCCAGTCCTGTAAATGCATACAATTAATGCAATTATATTGGGTATCAAAATTAGAGCAGAGGTTTGGGTTTTTAGTTTTGTAACACTTGTTCATTTGAACTTTATTGCCATTTTCCAGTGATTTTCTGGATCAAATCATTATTTTTTCCCATGGAAAATAATTTTCCATCCTGATTTTTTTGGAAAGTATTATTTTCAGATGGGATCTTAAATATTTGAACATAGTATCATATCAGTTTACATTTGGTTCATAGTTTTAATATTTTTCCTCCACAGCTATATGGTAAGGAAGGATTAGTCAGAGAAAAAGAGAGAAAAACTGTGAGCATGCATGTAGCACTTGCGTAAGAACTTACTTTTTGGAGTCGATCTTTGTGGCAAAAGGGTAGATTTTCTGACAAACATGAAATTCCTACACTTGATTGAGCTCTTCTGTAGCTGAAAGTTATCCAAGAGCAAGACAACCAGAACTGTTGTGTGTCCAAAGGGCAATTGGACAGATAGGCAGCAGGGGTGAGAGCTGAAGAAGTTTAGGTAGTTGGCCAAGGGGTGGGCAGAAGGACAGTCTGGCACTCCTCCTGCTTCTTCCATGCTGGTCGTCTTTAAATGCACTTTTCCCTTACATTAGACACTCAGATTTTCCTTTCCTTCTTCCTTTTAGCTTTAAAAGTCACCTCACCTTTCCTTTCATGACCCATTTTTTCAGCCGTTTTATTCCTGCAAGATAGAGCAGGGTAAATCAGAAGAGGCCAAGTGGTACTGGTACATCACAGAAAAGTGAATAAGAAGGAAAGGAAAATCAGGATCATCCAGATTTTCAGGATCAGCCTATTTAATACACAGCTTCTTCAATATGCTTTTTTCAACATATCCATATATTCAGACTCTTTGTGGAGAAAAATGCATTATTCTTAACTGATATTCTTCCTTTATTTCTTGCAGATAAAAGGTTTCCAACTCTTTCCTTTCCTCAACTTTCAAAAAACCTGAATGAATAGAACAGAATGTATTTAGAAAATCTTTAACAAAATGTTTCCCTCCCAGCTGTTGGACTAGCCAACAAAATAACATTTGTGAAAACTGACTTCATGCTAATTACCTAATTTGGAATGTTATTTTGCAAGTCTATAATGAAATGTGGGAGATTGATCTGATAAATGCTGATATGACAGAAAACCAAGAAAATTAAGGATACAGCTGGATTTTTGTTTTTAATTTGCATGAATAGTTAGATAGACATAAAATAAAATATGGGGGAGCAACGTGGAAGAGACTTAAGTAACTTTGCAAATACATTAACATTTAGAATGATAGATTTAATATTCTTCACATTTAGATAGATTTATAGCAATTTTTCTTCTTTGATTTTACCCTTCCATAAAGTCCTTGTATCTCTTCTTGAAGAGGTACATGATCTTCTCTACACTAGAGAAATGCCAGAGATTCCCTGTTTCCAGACCTCTTACGTCAGATGCTGAGAAATAGAAGGCTGATTTGGTCAGCACCCATACACAAAGATTAAGTATTGGTCTTGTGAAACAACATAAGACATTAACTGATGGCTTCTGCAATGCCATGGGACATGGCCCAGAGAAACCTTTCAGCAAATGTACGTACAACCTAGGAATCCTCTACACACCTGCAAAGTATGTCTGCTGTGCACATACAGTAGCTCTGATCTATCCATATTGGACTGACACCATGATGATTTTTTGCCTTTTCTTTTATACCCCTTTTATATACTTTTTCTATAGCTTTTATGTATTCTTAGTGCTTCTAGCTCACATTCTTAGACCTAATATTTTGTTAAGCCAAAAGACTAAACATCTTGGAAGCCTCGTAGCTGGGGGTCAGAAAGCCCCAGGCACCAAGGTTCCCATTAGAACACATTCTGTAAACTGAGATAGGCCCATCCAGGGGAAGTTTCCTCCGGCAGGGGGTTCACTCGAGCCTCCCATTGGGGAATCTTTGATAGAGTTGCTAATTTGTAAGGCCTATAATGTTATACCTGATTCATCGTAGGTGTGCATTCTGTAGTGCTTTTCGACACATTCCACCGGGATGTGGTGCACCTAAGGATCCTTAAAATAAATACTGAGGTGAAACCCACTTTTTCCTCTCTAACTGTGCTTGGTTCTTAATTTTAAGACCAGGGAAAGGCAACAAGACCTACCCCCAACCCTGACACAGCTTCATGCCATTCATCTGTCACCAGAGAGAGCAGTGCCCGCCCCTCTGCTTCCCCTCATGAGGAAGCTGGAGACAGCTATGAGGTTTTCCCTCAGTCTCCTCCTGGATGAACAGACCAAGTGACCTCAGCCACTCCCTTTATGGCTTCCCCTCAGGACCCTTCCCTATCTTCATAGCCCTCCTTTGGATGCTCTCTAGCACTTTATATCCTTCTTATACTGTGGCTCTCAGAACTGCCCCCAGCACTCGAGGTGAGGCCGCCCCAGCACAGAGCAGAGGGGACAATCCCCTCCCTTGCCCAGCTGGCCATGCTGTGCCTGATGCCCCCCAGGACAGAGTTGGCTCTCCTGGCTCCCAGGGCACTGCTGACCCCCATTTAACTTGTCACAGACCAGGACCCCCAGGTCCCTTTCCACCGTGCTGCTTTCCAGCCCCTCATTCCCCAGTCTGTCCAGACATCCAGGGTTGCCCCATCCCAGGAGCAGAACCCAGCACTTTCCCTTGTTGAAGTTCATGTGGTTGGTGATTTGTCATGGTTTTTCTGCAGGGCCTCCCTGCCTTTGAGAAAGTCAGCAGCTCCTCCCAATTTAGTATCATCATCAAGTTTACCTAATACACCTTCAAGTTCTGCATCCAAGTAATTTATGAAGACATTGACAAGCACAGGGATGAAGATGGAGCCTTGGGAACCCCACTAGTGACCCCATTCACTACAACCCTTTGTGCCCAACCTGTGAGCCAGTTGCTTACCCATCACAGGATGTGTTTATCCAGTTGTGGGCTGGACATTTTATCCAGAAGGATACTGTGAGACACAGTATCGAAACAAAATAATCACTATAACCTGAGTTAAGAAGATATTTTTGGTTTCACTTTACAGATCTCAGGTACAAAAGATTGCATGACACATTGAAACAGATCTTTAAACCATGTGCTTACAAATTGAAGGTGGAATGTGAAGACATGGGTATTACTTCTACTGCCTGGAATAAGTAAATCATGGAAAGTTTAATCACCTTACTATATGCATTAACTTATTTTTCTAAAATCAAGGAATAAATCTACATAGGTTAGACCCTGAATAAACTGTCATCCAGAAATGAAAGAGTCTCCAATGTGCTAAGAGACATAGCACAGTTACCATATAGGAGCACTGGAAAATTAAATTTTCTTTCTTGGAATTTGATAATGTAAAATTCTTATGTTGAGCATCCAGGACTGGAAGAGCATTTGTCAGGGAAAAACACATGGTTTCTCACACAGGGCTGCACAGTAGCCTATTACGACCATCAGACCACTGACTAAATGTGAATGTAAAACCTGAAAAGTGGTTACAAGGCTACAGTTGAATAGCCAATTTGGGAATTGAAATTTGGAGTCTAAATTGTTTTTTACCAGGGCACCGTATTCTCCTGTCACTGGAAATGAATAACCAACACTGACTTTTGAAAAACTGCTTGTCTCTGCAGTGGGAACAACAAGGCCTTTGGGTATACATTGCTTACCAAAATCACAGACGTGCTCTGTTCTTTGTTTTATCAAGATTGCTATCTCCTTCTTTAACTATCTAAACATTTTGATTTTTGTTTTATTAATGCTGGATATTCATAGATAGAAATTGTTCTGCAAAGTGATACATTTTGCAAACAAAATTCTCTTTCACTGTACAACTTTATAAGAAATCAAGCCTACAAGGATCTCCAGACAGAAGGAGAAGCCATTGATTTTTGTGCATGGTTATTACTATATATACTTAAGCATACACAAATGCCATTCACATTGCCTTTTTCACTTTATTTCTTGTTTACTTTATTGTCTTCTAAATTAATAAAGTACAGTGGTGGGAAAATTTGATTTAAAAATCTAAGATAAACATAATACTAACCTAGGAGACAGAAAGATAAAAATGTGTTTAGATAGATGCCAAGGAGGAGAATAAAGAAGGTGGGTATTTTCAGTGTCTAAATATATGAGACAAAGTTTTCATTAGGAAAGAAAAAAAGAATCACACAAATACTGTAGGAGTGTAAGAAGCAGAAGTTAAGTGATAATTGAGGCATTCTGTTATAGACAGTCTGTGAAGACTCCTACTCTTAACATATGCTGAATCAAGGATCAAATTACAGGATCTTTGGCAATAGGAATAAAAGACCCTCAGATTCCACACAGACGGATTATATGAGCAAAGTAGCTAAATTAATGAACTGAGCAAAAGCAGGTTGATTAATCCATAGCTGTTATGACTGTGGTGAGGATTTGGTAACAAGCCAAGAAAAGCAACCATAATAGGGAGCTACTATTGAGCTTTTTACCGGAGAAATGATGTTGAGGTGTAATTTTAATTAGGGTTGTGAGTGACAGACAGCAGAAAGTTGCTTTGACATTTAAGAACTGATGAGTATGAAACATTTTCCATATTGCTCATCAAGGTTCATCTACTTTAATTTTGTGGTTGAATTTTTTTTTTTTTTTGCATACTGTGAACATCTTTTTGTATATTCATTACACTATTATTTTAAACCTTCTTACTCAAGCAAAGAACAATGTCTGAAAAACAACTGAGCAGGAAGAACTCTTTTTTTAGTGACCAGAGAAACTGAGCTTATCCAGGTTTAAAGTTTGAAAGACTACTCCTAGAGGAGATGCTTTAATTATATAAATAATTAGGTATAATTTTACTTGAAGATAAGAAACCTAAAAAACTTTTTCAAAAGTTTAAAAGTAGATTTCTTAGGGATTGGTATGTGCGGGCCAGGCCCACCATTTACCCTTTGGCCATGTTAAATTATTTCTTCTGTGAAATACGTCTATAGTGCAGTCCTGTGTGCAGTGCATACTATCATCCCATATATTAACCACTTAGATTTGCTTACATTAATTTAACTTCTTTGACCTAAGTATCCCTGATAAAAATCTTTTCAACAGCTTGCTCACCTTTAGCTGCTGGGAGATTCTGCAAAGCTTTATCATTGCGGTCTTTGTACTCTTATGCTGAGGAAAGCTGCAGCAACATTGACATCAAGTAGCTAGGAAAACATCTGTGTGTACATTACATTTACTTCTTCAGGTTCACCTCAGCTAATGAACTGTCTGCTTCCATGTAATTCAAGTCAACTAAAAACAGTTAATGCTTTCATCAGGTGAACAGTGCTCAGGAGTTTCTTTGAAGGTGGGGCCACGTTCACTACAGTGGCTGAATGTTGCCCATATAAACACCCTATCTCAAAGATGTTGTTCTGTTTTTCAGACAGGCTTACAGTTGTTAAGAGGAAGCGTGCCAGTGTGCCAGGTACCAGAAGCCAGACCAATTTACTTTGAATTTGTGGAAGGGAGAGAAAAAAGAAAACAACCAACAAAAATCCCATGAGTGGTTTTCAAGATCTTAACAAAACAGAAAGCACGAAAAGCTGAGATTGCATCTGGGATTTATCACCATGTTTTGATAAACCTTTGGGTTTTGCCAGCTCTCTGTCCTGCACTGAGGATTCAGTGAAATTAAACTGCACATACTCTCAAATTAGTTTGTCAGATCAACTTTACACTTGAGTGTTTTTGACGATTAGTTACTCGCATAGAGAAGTGAGGAGTTCAGAGAAAGGTGACTTTTTCTTCTTAGGAAACTTAAGCATGAGAAATATTACTAGGGAGTGTGACCATAATTAGAAGAATGGGAATAGTTGATTTGTTTCCATCCTAATTTAAAGATAACTTCTGGATCGTCTTAAAGAGTAATAAATCCAATTTGCTTAATATCAAATGGATGTGTTGATGTATTGCCACTAAAGGAGAGGTCTGTAAAATAGATGCTGTTAAGATTACTTAGTCTCAGATGAGAGCCTTTCATAGTACATGAGCTCTGACATGCCTAAGCATGGGAATCCATCTGAATTATCCACTTGGAAAAGTCAGGAAGAGTCCTAATAAATAAACTTAAGAGTAATTCTTCTATTGCCTCATATTTCAGTATTTATGCAAAAATATGACAGCTTTGACTTGAGAGCTGCTAACAGCTGTATCCCTGGAATATTCTGTCAAGCCCTACTTGGATGTCTAATGTACACATGAGAAGACTCGACTGTGTTTCCCCACGGTCATGCTATCTAGAATAACCATTTCAGCATATGTTCCAGGTCACAGTCCCTATTCTGTGAAGCTGTTCCTTCTTTACTATTGCTGTGTGCTTCCATTCATCTGTGTTTTAAAACATGCAGTTCTCATAAAGTAAGTTGAGAAAACCATGAAGATTACTGCCTGCAAGCATTCTCTTATCTTTGCCCTTAGCAATTATTTAATCTTTGTATCTTTATTTCTTGAACTTTACTGGACATAATTTTGTCTTTTGTTAAGATAATTTATGAAAGAGATTTAACAGTATTTTACCAGGATCTATCCCATTCAGGATCTTCTTAGAAATATCTACACTGGAGAATTAATGCAATCTGAGAACAATTAGTTAAGTGTATTTTAATTGAATAAACATGTGCATTATTGATTCTATATTCCTCTTAGAAGATTTAGGTATTATATCAAACTAGGAGTCTCTCACATTATGTAGTTGTACGTTCTGTTTCAGGTAGAGTTATAGTAATGTCATTAACAGTGATATTATCTTTGACACTTTTTATCTGCTGTCATATATTAAAATGCACTTCTAAGAATGCCACATGTATCAAGCATACATCTCTTTCAAGGCCTTCAGTTCACATGCAGCTTTTTTCTAAAGATGTTTTCTGCTTGCTTAGACAAGAATAGATAAGTGCAAAAAAAAAAAAAATGTAGCCAACGTGGTGACACAGCCTGTTAAACTGCAGTTTTGGTGACAACTGTATGATACCCTCTAAATTTACCTACAGTCTTGTTAGTAATGCACGTGCCACTATGTACTATTTTTCTTTAGAAAGTAAAAAAAACCCGAAAACATTTATGAATAAATCAGAAAGGTGCCAATCAACCGTGTATTTGCAAGGAAGTGAAAAATAATGTATGTAAACATAAGCTCTTTGTAACTCCAGATACTGTAATATCAGCTGCCTGGAGTGCTTCTGGCAAGCCAAGGGAAAGTGACAGAGTACAATGAAATGTTAAATTAACCTGTAAGGGGTTCCTAAGGATAGAGGATACATTTTATTTAAAGAAAGTAATATTGTACCTCATGCCAAGCTGAAGTAATTTCCTTCCGCTTTCTATACTTCCTAGGTTTCCAGATTTATATTTTTAACAGCATTTGCCAGAGCTCACCTGAAGAAAGCGTTACTCAAAGTCTAAAGGAAATATTTTTGTTCAGAATCCAGACCCATAAAGAATAACTACTGTATGCTAAAAGAAAAAAAATCCCTGTAATTTTACTACTAATTATGCACATAAGTCGAATAAATAGCCCACTGTTGCTGTGTTGAATAGAATATTCACACATTGCTGCTTAGAGCAATGCACTGGGGCTGCTTTCTCTATCGTTAACCTAATTAAGGGATTTCTTAGCATGTAGTTTGTCTTTTCTTGGAAGCCAAAATAGATTGTGTGAAACAAAATATACACATGATCCCATTGACTGGGAGAACTATTTGTTTAAGTGTCCACTTCAGGCAGTTATTCAAGAACTTGGCTATTTCTTGTTAGGTATAAAGGGGCTTTAGTTTAATTGAATTTACTTAGAATGTATAATTCATTAGTTTCAGAAGAATTGTGTTGGCAACACTGATTAATAAATTATTTCAAAGCCAAAAGGCTGAAAATGTAACCATCAGGAGCTGGACTCATAAGAACATGTACGAGTACATGTTTAGCAGTAAGGTACCTTTTTTAGTCACAAAACTATCAAGCAGCTGCCACTTAGAATTGTAGGAGCATAAATTTCCCCAACAGTTACATTTCTACCAATACAGCATTTCCAGTGGCTACATCTGCTGCAGAGCCCTGTAGGTTCTGGCAGTGCTGGAATACATTCTGGTTATATGGGTCAGGGCCTTCAGTCCCTTTGCAGAGGGACTGGTTATCTCGCAGTGATCCTTCCTGGCACAAATGGCTTTCCCCGTGCCACCTGGAGGCACCCATTTCTTCCACAGCTGCATGCAGGGATTCAGCTTTGGGATGTGAATTCTGCCAAATAGTAAAAAAATGCTGGTAAGGGACTTGAGTCCTTTATTTCATTTATGGTGACCTTTTTGCAATGTAGTGCAATGAAAATTGAAGAACTCAAGAAATAAGGCTGAGAATTTATGAAGTCATCTATCCCTCTCCGTGAATGAAGTCTGATATTCTTGGAATGTGTGAGGATAACACAACCTCTGTATGACAATAACCACATAATTGCTTTTTCCTAATACTAGACATTTATTTATATATTTATTTGGTTGTTTTTTAACCATGGAAAGAACCACGACCTCTGTCTTTCCTTCTCTTTCAACTTGGATTTGCTTGCCAAAGAATTCCTCAACTATGTCCTGGTTTCCTGATTCATATTTACAGAGAAGTACACGTGCTCCCATCTATCATTTATTTTCTGAGTATGTGGATTATCCAAGAATATGTCACAGCAAATTAGAAATCCAGATGAGTCACTGATTTTAACAGGGACCCATATCTGCCTCTTTTTATGTGTAAGAACATTTTGTACAGATACTGTATTTAGTCTCAATACTTCTTATGCTGTGGGTTCCTCCTGTTCATTATGATGAGGACCGAGCAGGTGGATTGCCTGCTGCCTTTGGCTGGGGCTGTGAGGAGGGTGGGTCAGTGATGCTGTGGTCACAGGCAAATCAAATCACTCTGAACCAGTTAATGCTGCTTGTGCCTTACCTCCCAAGTATTTTGAGTGCTCTGTAGTAGTATATATGATCTGAATATATTCCACAGGAAGTGTTTGAATCAGTGTTTTTGTTACGACATTGTATTATAAGTCTCGTGGCTCCATTTTGGAAAAAGTACTGCTTTCCAGTCACTGAAGATAAATTGCTGAATCACAGAGTATGCTTAGTTGGAAGACATCCATAAGGACCATTGAGTCCAACTCCTGGCCCTGCACAAGACAGCCCAAGAGTCACACCATGTGCCTGAGCATTGTTCAAACACTTCTTGAACTCTGTCAGGCTGGTGCTGTGACCACTGCCCTAATATCCAACCTAAACCACACTGTGAAAACCTCAGGCCAGTCCCTTGTGTCCTGTCACTGATTACCACAGAGAAGAGATCAGCACCTGTTCCTCCTCTTTGCCTCAAGAGGAAGTTGTAGGCTGTGATGAGGCCCCCCTTCAATCTCCTCTTCTCCGGGCTGAACACACCAAGTGACCCCACGCACTCCTCACACACCTTCTCCTCAAGGCCCTTCACCATCTTTTTGTCCCTTCTTTGGATGCTCTGTAATAGTTTAATATCTTATACTGTTGTGACCAAAACTGCAGACAATATTCAAGGTGAGGCCACATGCTTGAGGGGTTTGAGGCTGGCATCTCTCAGTTCTGCATCTTTAATTAAGACAGTCTGAGACAATGGAGTTTGCCCTGAGTTTGTTGGTGGCTTTTTTTTTCCTTCTACTCAGCTCATTCATGTACAAGAGATTTGCAGGAGTATTAAAATTTAGATCAGCAGAACAGGAATTATGCTTTTGTTGTAGAATCCTCCTAGCAATATACACCAATTTCTCTCTGCATGCAAAAATGTTCACCATTTTCAAAAAGGATAGCCTGATCACCAGACGAACTTTACAAGGTATGTTTCATGATGAAATAGAGAAATTCATTCATTTGTTTAATTAGATGATAATTTCTGTAAATAAATACTGTACCCTTGTTTTCAGACAAGTAACCAAACCATTGCTGTCACCATGAATCTCTATTGATAAAAAGGAATATAGATCTGTAGGGAGAAGTCACTGCCTTTGTTAAACTAGCTAATATAAGAAAAATATTTACTTTAGACATTATATCAGCCATGACAGTTTCTTTGAAAAAATGTGCATCATCTTATCTTACAAATTCTAATAAGGTAGATCCAAAAAGTATAAAAACCACAGATGATTGATGGAAAATAAAATATGAACTAAAAATTATGATTTTATGAAATGATTTTTTTTAAATAGTGAGGGATTTTACCTATATACTGTCCTGAAGCTGCCCACCAGAAGGGGATGCTGTCTCTTCAATTTCTTTCTAGCAGAGAATGACTGTGGATTTTAGTGCTGGACTGATTATAACAGAGGCCATAGCACTGCTCCTAGATACTTCAAAACACCAGCTAAACATGGAGCCCAATTTATATGCTTGGAAATGCAGTCTTGCTGTGAAAGGATGTACCTGTTTCCAGCTAATAAGTGATCCTGCCATTTGCATCATTGGTACATCTCTGCTTACTCTTGGGTTATTTCATGTATCATATGTTAGTGGTAACATATATTTTGGACTTTTGTATCAGAAAACTGAGGTTGATGGGCTGCACATAATTTAAACTGCTGAGGTAACTGCTGTTTTATATAGACCTTGTTTTATAAAAACTTTAATATACGCACATCTGTTTTGCTGCAGTAATTCTGCTACAGCTAAAAAACCTGATGTTTTTAGAAGATTAAGTCTTAGAAATTCTAAAGATTATATGAAGTTATAAATTATATTAATTGCATAAGTCACTAATAAGAGAATCCTGTGAAATCTTCTTGCTCTCATGAGATAGTCTCACTGAAATCAGGGGAATGTGCAGCACAGAAATGTCATCTGTGAACAGTCCTTTATCAGCCTTGCAATAAATTTGTAACCATTGGATTTCGCAGGATCTCCATGTCCTGGGTTTGCGATTTATGTAGTAGATTTCCTAGGTTTTTAAGGTTGCCCTATGAATTCTGAGGTTTTTAGACTGCAAAGGGGCATTGCTTGATGTTTCTTAGGGGAATGTAGAGCCTCTACCTTCACTAGCACAGTATAAAGTTAACACAGCATGGAGACAATAAAAGTTTTTAATGATATATGAGCTAAGCCAAGTTCCCCTGTCACTTCAGATAACAATAATGTGGAAAGGATAATATCTACTGGAACTGGTTTGCATTCCTGTTTCTTGTCTCAGGGGAGATCAGAGACTAGTGGTCAAAGACAGGCCAAACCTGAAGGTCTTGTACACTCTAAAGGTGCTGTTTGACTTCAATATTTGGGGAGGTGGAATCTGCAGAGAGAAGAGATCTATTTTGAACATGCCCATTGTTGATGTTGCTCAGATGGAAGAACAGGAAAAGAATCAAAGGTTTCAGTGAACCACCTGTTAATTTCTGCACAATTCCCTTGCTAAATCTCGAACATTTGCCTCTGCTACAATGACATTGGTTTAGCTTCAAGGGTCCCTGATAAAAGAGACTTTTATAATGCATAGAAAACATTGAGGTTATATGAAAAATATATTGACTTTGAAAATTAATTAATTTAAATCTGTAAAACAACCTTATTCTGCCATCACTATCCTTCCTAGAGGGTAGGAGCTTCCATTCCAGTGGCCACGTTGCCACTGATTTTAGAGCTTTGGAATAAGACTTCTAATCCTTATCCTGTTTGCTTTGATACCAAAGTCTTCCTTTACAAAGAATTTATTTCATTTCTGTATTTATTTTAACAACTTCAAGGCAGTACTGGAAAAAAATAGACATGAAGCACCTATATGAGTCCAGAGTCCATTCCCATATTACGAACAGGCTTAAATTATTACATAATGGAGATGCAGCATATTCTCTTATTATCCTCATTCTAGATGTTCAAGTTACTGGTAATGGATTATTTTGCAGGGTAAAATGCACTTAATGATGAGATTAATCAAAATTATTAAGTTTATTATAAATCAGAAGCATTGACTGTGAGCAGTGCCAATTTTTGTCTTCCATTTCACTTCAATTTCACTAATAAAAAAAGCACTAAATAATTGTGAGGTATTTATATTAAAAACATAATAGAAAAAAAAGTGTTGCTCAACATTGTTCATGCAGATCAAAACTAAGATACTAAGTTGCTTCTTGCCTTGAAAAAGGTTGGGGAAAAAACATGTCTGACTACCTGTGTATTAATATGAAAGTATTGTGCATGTGCTCAAAAAGGACCATAAATTCTTAAATTATTGCAGGAACTGCAAAGAAGTTTGGACAAAAGATAAACAGCAACTGAGGAAGTGATTTATTCTGGAGACTTTGGTTAAATGGGAATTTCATTAAAGTGGGAGAATGGGGGTTTACTAAATACACAAGCTGTATACACAAATACATCCCCAAATGTCTGACATTGAAGAGGAAGTGATAAGATACTAAAAACTGATGGTTTTTAACCTTCTCCCTTTCCATTCCAGCAATTTTGCTTTCTAAGAGGCATGTTTGCACATCTGGTTGGAGGGGAGAGATCAGGCTGAAAGGACACCTCTCTAACCATGACTGAGGAAGAAAAACAAGAATAGATTTCAAAAACATGCTGAATAGATACTAATATTTTCATTGCATTTGTTTTTACAGATAGAGAACAAAAAGCTTCTTTCACATGTGAATATTCAGCTCCAGGAATTAAAGACTGTAAGTGTAGAAATATCAAGAAATGGCAAAATAGAGTATTTTGGTGAATTTACTTATTCACCATAGTCTTCCTTATCACAGTGGCTGCTTTTCAAGATACCAGTAACTGTCTGTGTTACATTTGACACCGTATGCAAGCATAAAGAATTCTACAGGGACACTGTGAATCCATCAGCTTAATCTGTTGTCTTTAATATACTGCCCCTAAGTAGTGTTTTGGAATGTGTTTGTGCTGAAGTATAAAACAATAATTTGATTCCTTTTTATTTACTCTTTCTGTCAAGCAATAACATTGAATTAATCTATGGTCAAAATATGAATAGAATTAACACCTTTGTTTTGCACAAAATCACAGAAAAGGGGAGTGGGGAATAGAGAGCAGCAAAAATAGGCAGAATGCTATGGAAATGTGATTATTAGGATCTCAAGAGAAGCCAAGAACCATTGTAAACAGTGAAGGGATGTTTTATACTTACATATATACTTAACATATATATAATTATATATGGTTTTTATATACTATATAAAAATACAGTGTATTTTTATGGTCCACCTTACTTCTTTCCTTTATGATTCCTTGCATGTGGACTCATTGCAATGTACATACAGGTTTACTGTAAACTGTTTGGGATATGGAATGTATCTTCCTGTGTGCTCCCTCAGTTAAAATACTTAGCAAAAAGAAGTAAGATTTGCATTACAGAAAAAGGCCTATACCTTTATAGAGAGGGCGAAACAGTGAAGCTATCTGTATTCAAAATCTGGGCAGGTCCTGTTTGGGATCTGGATTAAGACTCCATGGTTCATGGCTTGATATGAAGGTCAGATGGTGGTGGCCAGCAGGAGAAAATACAGTGTATGGTAATGAAAGAATGCTCCTAGGAAAACCAGTAAAGCAGTCCTGCTGCTGCACCTTCCCACCCTGTTATTGGAAGGAGTAGGTAATGTAGATGTGGCCTTCCTCATTGCCACAGGAGTTGAAGGCACATTATCCATCATCATCAGGTCTGTCATGATATTTCAGGTTTACTGTTTTGGCTTAAGAATACCAAGTGATGGTGTTTGGTTTTGGAAAAGTCAGCATAGTTTTCAATGAATGTCAGAAATTCTTGCTTACCTCTTGGAAGCTAGATCTTACCCAGGATCATGTGGTCTGCTGTGAGTTAAAGGTTTTGAAAGAACCACATAGTGGTCAGGGTGGTGCTAAAACTGCAGCCTGAATATAGTCTTTGGTTTTCATTTGTGTCCCTGAACTATAAGGACATTGCTTTCTGTAAATGTCAAGAAAGAAAAAACCCAAGTTCATTGCTGCAGTTTTACTGTTAGCTTTAGATGTTGTATCCAAGGCATTGTGAGGCCCTGCACCATTGAATGCATTGGAATTACTCTAAGAACTGTAAATGGACTTCTAACCATTGTAGGCAGGCATCTATTTGGGGGCAAAATATTTAGCATTAGCGTATTTCAGCTGTTTAGCAGCCCATTAAACTGCATGGTAATTATCACCTATTTCCTAATGAACACAGATATCCTTATTATTTATTGGAAGCATCTATTATGTTTCATAGTAACTGTCAGTCTCAGAAGATGCCTCAGATCAAATTATGGTAGATATATAACTGGAAGACCATCCTTATATCATACCTCTTTGAAATCTGGAGTAATAGTGGGGTTTTTTCCAAACTGTTTACTGTTATGATTTAAATAACTTGTAGACGCACTTTAATATAAACCATTTTTATATTGTCAGTGAACAGTTTGCAATTCTCATAAAGTAATCAAATATGATTTTGGAATAATAATTGACTTTAGCTTGGTTTCTAGTAGTCCATTACTTATGTTTGATATTTAAAAGTCAGACTGTTTGGATTGCATATTCATGAAGTTAGGCCTGTTTTAGTTCCTACTCACAGATGCTAACAAAATCTTCTTGATATGATCTCTTAACCTCCCAACTCCTGAAAAAAAATGGAGTAAGCAGTCCCTTAGAGACACTTCTCCTCCAGAAAAGTAAGACTTATAGAATCCTTTTAATTTTTTTTTCCATACAAATTTTATATTTCATGTGTCTTGACCGGTAGCTTCTGACCTGTACCAGAATTAGTTCAGATACCTTTCATTTGTCTTTGTAAAAGCATATGAGCTTGTTACTGAAAAGGTTCATGTAGTTTGTAAATTTCTTCTATGAAATAACTCTGTGAAATGATCAGTCAACCACTGTATATTGCCAAAAGTCTCACAATCCAGCACTCAGCACTTCACACATGCAGAATTCTTCTGTGCTCCATAGGTGACAGTGCCTGAGGAGGTGCGTTAAGGGAAACAGAAGGCTCCCTTCCTCATCGCTAACATCTTTGGCTGCAGACACCGCAAGGTAAGGTGCCTTAAAATGGTGTGAGACACAGTGTGGCAGTTGTGTATTTTTATGTAGGACTGTTTATTTTTAAAGCCGGAAGGAAAGGAGATATAGGTTTCCTGTATTCCATAAATACATCTAGGTCCCTGGATAGTATAACCTTGTGGTTGTCCAAGAGGAAATTCCATGTAACTTTATGTGATTATTAGACTCTGTCTCTCAGCTTGTTTTCATCATCTCCTGAAAGACTGTTAGGAGAAAAGTGAAAGGTTAAAGAGAAGTTAGGCCTCGGTCTCGGTGTGTAGTGAATGTATATAGGCCCCTTTCTCCAGATAAGTTAATGGAAAGTAAAGTTCAGCTTTTCACAGCAGCTGCTTTGCCCTTATGAAGGTCAGTTGTATCTGTATCAGCAACATTTCATGCCTCTCCCTGTGGTCTTCATGAAATAGTGAAAAGAAGCTGAGAGGTATAATGGAGATACATGAGGGTATAGGTGAAAAAATTCCATTGAACACTATGTTGCTAAGAGAAATTTTGGGTAATTCAGCATCAAGCACTATTTCCTCTAAATATATAAACATAAAATTGGCTTATGTAAATATAAGCCAATATTCCAGCAGACCATATCAGGAAAAGAATCTACAGGCAGATTTGCATTTATACAGAGGTAACAGTGAATATCTTTATCAGTGGGAACAAATAATGATCTGGTGGTTAATTTTTGAAAAGAAATGAGTCTTAACCTCAATACATTGCCTAAAAGCTAATCTAGAAAAACTAATTCTGTGTTCATTAACTTCCCCTCCAGGTTTATTTGAAAAAGACACAATATTCTTCATGCCTCATTCAGCCCATGGTTTGGGGCTTCAGCTTTTAGTTTTCTAGTTTTATTTTGGAGCAGTTGTCAAGACACTATCTGTAGATTATATCTAGAGATAGCTAGAAGTTTTCATCCCACTGAAGTCAAGAGAAGTCCTGCCGTAAAGTTGGTCCAGATTTTAAGTGTTATGACCATCTTAACATTAGTGCATAGTGAATGACAATCATCAGCTCTATGTGGTGCACTTACTCTATTTCCATAGAACAACTTGGATGAATATGCAACAAATTTTATAGGTACTCTACATTCAAGTAATTGACACTGAATCTGTTATATCTGTCAGATACTTCAATGTGTATCTATAACAAATTTTTGGTAGTGTTTTTAGCATGCTGTTTTTTTCAAAATAGTAAGTAAATTCCATTTTTCCTTCCAATGTAACATGCAAATTATAGTTTAGATATAGATTATATCATGAAGCAATTGCTCAAACTTTTCAAAGACCAGAAAACCTAGTATAGGACAATTGAACTCATTAGGATGACAGTAACTCTCCATTTTACAAGTGAATAATTGGGCATATTCAAAATAATAATATATCACAGAGCCCCCAAACCCCTAAACAATTAATTATACTAGCAAAATGTTATACCAGATGTTTTAAAAAACAAGAACATTGATTCAGGGAAGATCTGGATTTCTCTGAGGCGTTTGACTCCTATATGCTGTTTAAACACAGAAAACGTCTCTTGTCTGTTAAATTTTGCAGCATTAGCCAAATAATTTACAAATCAAACAAAAAGTAAGGTTTTAGTACAGGAAGAAAAACATTGCCTCTGTTTGCAAGGCAAAAATAGTATTTACTGAAAATACATTTAAATTATATACTAAAAGAGCTTGTAGCTGGAATTTCACTTCAAAACTTATCTGCACAGAGCACATTATACTTAGGCAAGTGACTTGAAATAAATATACAATGGTTACCATTAGACGTTCCCATTTGCCAACAGTTACCACATGAAACGTCTGAGATCACGACTGTTTCCCCTGCAGTTAGAATGGGACATATATTTGTGAGAATTTTGTGGTAACCAATGAGAATGTTCTTCGTTTATGATTTCCACAATACTTGGACACACTTGTTGGAAGAAACAAAACAAAAACAGGAACAATGCTCGAAATTTGACTGGAATAAAAAATCATCCCAAAAATCCCACCTTTATCAGATGACTAGCAAAAATACAGAGGTAACAACATTTTTTATCTTTAGTTATTCACTTCAGCTTCTATTTTGCAAAACAGAAATGGATATATCCAGGCAACTCAAAACAAGGAGGCAAATTTTGAAAAACATTGTTGGAAAAACCACACACTCTGTAATCCCAAGAGATACTTCCAGGAGTCATATACATTGTAATGAATCCTCTCATCCATTAAAGTGTGTCAAGTAGGTCCAGCCAAGGAATACTCAATACCTGCTGAGTGTGCTATCCCTACTTCACCACCAGGGAGTGACTGTCCCATTGCACTTAACCACAAATTTTAGGTGCTTTTAGCAAAGATTTGTGTCCTTAGCGGCTGCATTTATCATGAGAAGCAGCTCTTTTCTCTGAATTAATTTCTTTGACTCAAAATATTGCTTTAGGCAATGAGCTGCTCTTTCCAGGTTACGCTTTCATAAGGAAATGAAAAACAGCTCATGTTGTAATGAAAAGAAGTTTCTGATGTTTTCATCTTCTGGTGTCCCAGAAATAGGTACAGATGAAAAAACAGGAAAAAAATGTTTAGTCCAAGGGGTGAGTAAAGCTTCATTCAATCTCAATCAATTCAACAGTTCCTCATTCTTATCTCATGTGATTTCCAGTGGTTTCAGATTATTCTGTTTCCCATCAGTACCAACTTAACAGATACACTGGACCAAATTTTCAGTACAAGCCATACCAATTACAAGAAATTGTTTTAATTTGCAATTTTGCTCTGAAATGTACCTAAATATCAAGTAAAAATGTGTAAAGAACAAAATATGTAATTGCAGGACAAAAAATTACCACATCATATGGTAATATTCATATGGGCAAAATGTACTGAAAATATCTTCAATGTACAAATTGTAAAAAATTGTACAAAACTTCATAAAAAGAGAAGAAATGTTTAGATACAGATTCCACTCTGGGTCTAAAGTAGTTGATCATCACTGAATTCAGTATTACAGTACTGAATCTGCTACACAGATCCTGTATACTCAGTTGGATACTGTGCTACTGTTGAGGGAGCAACACAATTAAATTTATAAAGCGGCACTTGTCATGCTAGATTCTCCTGTTATTACCAAGAGATGTGCTCTGAAGAGCCCGAGGCATAACAAGGTGGGGAGCTGAAGCTGTACCAAGTATGTACATACACCCTCCCAGCACTGTGCTCTGCTTGGGAGTGCTGTCTTGTACTGAACTGTTCCGTCAGACACTTTTAGATCTCACCCAAAGGATTTTAAAAATATGTGCCACTCCAGGAAATCTTTATGGCTGAAATAACTTTGAAACAAGTCTGAAAATTTTACTAGCTAATGTTGTGAAGTGTTGGCTCTTGCTAAAGTTCAGTCACCTGGTAGGCGTATAAGAACAGATGAACAAAATACACAGAAGAAGGATTAATACCCAGCTATGATTGTCTGTGATTGTAATCTCCTGAGGATGTGCACTAAAGTCTCTTTCTTGAGTTGGTTGCAGTTTATTATAGAAAAATTAAATTAAAATAGCCTGGAACCCATAGGGGTTAAGTTTCACAATTGATATTATTTGGCAGAACTTCACTGGATATAGGCCCTCCAGACAGCTTTTGTTCAAACCAATAATGAACTATAACTGCTTTAAAACATCAGATTTATTTTCACCAATAGATTTATTATTCTTGCATGGTGTAGTTTTCTATTTATCTCCCAGCAGGATAAAATACATAGGAATGAAATAACCACTCCAGTAACTCTAGTGCCAAGGAATGTAATCTGTACATTCAACAAAGTGGCACCCTGCGTCTCTACAGGTTTGCTGAATTATTTCACAGTGTTCATTTCTTTTACTGAAGATTAGTCACATGGGTGTCATTAGTTTCATATAGCTTTCAATTAAGCATGGATGTCCCAGCCATGTATACTGCTATTCAGAATTTGTATTCCTTTTAGGAAAATACAAAGGGGAAGTCTTTTGTTTTAAAGTCTTGTTTTAACCTTAAAAATTAGCTTTGTAAAGACAACATCACATGATCTGAATCCATGTTTCAATATCTTGGATACAATATTTTCTCAGTATATATGTAAGAATCATCACCCCTGAGGCAAATTGGGTATGGCTAGACTTTCCTTTGGTAATTGTTTGCAGGCCTTACTCCAGAGAAGATTCCTTGCACACATTACACTTACATCAGAGCAAATATATTTAACTGGGCCTTTGAATACATTAGAAATAGAATGAAATTAAGCTCTTCAGTACTGTTGCTGAAAGACATCATAACAATGTGATGTAAGAAGACACATAGCAGACTTCGCATGAATCTCTCTCCATCTGTAAAATACACAGCAAGACACCTCTGTTCCATCTGACATGTCTTCTTAGCCCTTTCTTCTGCAAATTTTAAACCAGGTACAAGAAAGATTTAAAAGAAGATGGCCTCACTATAATGGACTGTCAAGGTTTGAAAACAAACCAGTGAAAGACTGCAAGTCAGAAATACAATTTTTATAGGAAAAGGGAAAAAAGGTAAAATAAACGCAATAGTAGAAAAAGAAATCTGACAGAGTCAGAATACAACCTGGCACCCTGTTGGTCGGGGTGTTGGTAGCAGTCCGAATGAGGTAGTCCTGTTGGGAGTAGTGATCCTATAGAGGAGTCTGGTCTCAGAAGGTCCAGCGGTGGCTATGTGGGTCTTGTCCTCTGGGAATCCAGTGGAAAGGCTGCCTGTGGTGTTCGAAATCTCAGCTTATATCCAGGATGGAATGCTTGGATTCCTCCCTCTGGGCGGAGCATCTCTCAATGGGATGATGTAATTTTGTTAGTCATGTGGCAAGGCGTTGATGGGCCATTAACACAATATTGTCCGGAGGGTGGAGGCAAGCAACACCACCCACCTGGTCTTAACAGCTCATGTAGATGGTAATAGAATACAATGCAACCCAGGACATGGACATAAATTAATAAAAATGTGTCTGCTCTCTGAATAACATGTGGAACAGGTGAGATTTACTTTTCTAGTGTTGCAGCTGTGAGCCCTGTCCAGTCAACACAAAAAAAATATGAAAGAATAACAGGTGTCCCATTTATTTCTCATCCTAATATGGCACTTGATTTATTCCTTTCTATGGGCTTGACTTATAAATTTAACCAAAACAAAATAAACCTCGAAAAAAGCCTCCTGGGCATGATTTCAGGTGGATAGATAGATTTCTTTTAATAAATATGACTGAAAAATTCATGCTTCCTAGTAAAATGGTGTGAAGATATCAGTAGAATATAAAAGCATATTTAATTTTAAAAAAAGTTTGGACAGGCTTGCTAAATAGAAATCTAGGTATGACATCACTGCAGTGATAGAGAACAAGCTAATAATTTTTAAAAAATCAAATAATCTTTAAAAGTATCCTTATTTTCTCTATTATTGAAAATAATTTCAGAGTATTTCTTGAATGTGAAAGGAGAAACCTTGTTACTTAGCCCAGAAAAGTGGGCTTCAGAGCAAAAAATACTTCAAGGCCTTAATACTGATTGTCTGCAATAAGAGGAAATTGCCTCTCTCTGAGCAGCCTTGTGCATTGGAGATCCATACTGTGGAGAGAAAGTCACATGTATGCCAGCTGTTTCTGTACAGTCCTTGCTGTAAACAGAAACTAAAGTTCTAAGTTTCCACTGCAGCAGCACTAAAGCAGAATAATGTGCATCCTTTTTGGCTGGACGTTTCAGATATCTGCTCTGCAGCAAAGTCCTGACTAGAGTTGTGTTGCACCATGATAGTCATCTGACGTGTTGTGTTCCGTAGTCTTTGCATTTTGTGGATGCCTAACGCAGTTGTTTTGCCAGCTAATCACCTTCCCTAAAAAGTTTCAATTCAGTTTTATAAAGCCTTTATAAAAATGATAGTTTGCAGACAATTCAAATGTGCCTTCCAAAGTAAAAAAAAAAAGCATTGCAATCAAAACTTTGAGTAAATTGTTATATTATCTTTTTTGCCTTTAAAACTCATTTAAAACTTTACTACCAATGTTTGGTCAGAAAAATAGCTAACTGTAAAACTATCTTTTCATTTTCAAGGAAGTCTGGTTTTGAATTAAAATGGTAAACATACATCTGGGCGTTCACTTAGGAGTAATTGCATGTAACCAGAATGACTGCTGCCTTGAAAGGCAGTCTGAGAAAGACATTTTGTCAAAACTTGTGGTTTGTCTCATGAAGAATACATTACCTTCTTGTTTAAATTGAAACACACATTTTGAGTCTTTTTCTATTCACATGTTCTGCCTGACTTCCTGAATATTTCTTTACACACCTTAAATCAGTATTGTTCACTTGGTGTGAAGTTAAACAGCAGTCCACTGCCTGTGGGCTCTGCAATACAATTGGGTATAACCTGACAAATATAGTTGGAGCTATGTCCCTTTGCTGTTCAAAGAAAGCTTCTAGATTGAGTCATCCTCTCTTTACCTTCCTGCACATGAGCCACTGGAAGAGAGTTCTTCTGAGTCCTAACTGGTGAATCTGTCTCACACAGCTTCTATGGGGCACAGTACTTTCTTTTGGGCTCTCTTGGACCTTTCCTGGAGAGCCAGCAGTCATGGTGCTATCTCTTGTTTGAGTTCATGGTCAATGAATGCTGGTTGATCCAAGTTTGCAGGTAAAAGTAAAATCTTTTACTAGATTAAATGTTATAGCTGGGTAAAGCAAACAGGATCTCAAGCATATAAAATCTTCTTCAGGCTAGAGAGACACAAGTTTGTCCATATTTTCTAGCTATCTTTCAAAAGATATTATCTCTATCTGCAAATTTTATGTGATCTGGGTGTGGAACAATTACGAAGATTTCACAGTCGCCACTCTTGGAATACCTTGTTTTACCATTTACCTTAAATGACCAGATGATCTCCAGAGGTCCCTTACTATCCCAAGCATTCTGTGAATCTATAGGATTTTGTGATTCTGTAATTTCTTCTAGTTTTCTAATCACTGCCCATTCACTATAGTCTATCTAATGACCCTGAATGAAAAGATAAACCCAGCTTTTGGCTTGAAATTCCCCAAAACTTGGTAGTGTCAAACCTGAATTTTTGTCAGGCTTATCTGTAATTTTATGCTCATTTAATTGTATTTGAAGCATTTTGTATCATAACTAGACATGTACCTTCAGACATACTTAACAGGCAATGCTAGAAAATGCAAACTACAGTGCTCATTTGTTCTGTTCAGTGGTGTAAACCTTCAGTAAGAGACTAATAAGTTATAACCTTATATAGGAAATTTCTGAAATACTTGATGTTTACAACATAGTACTTGTATACATTTATGTAATAGAGTTTTATTAAGGAGCTCTATGCACCTTATGCAGGCAGTGTTGTAGATAGACATGGTAGAATTAAAAAGGAATTAAACAGCATGTCCTTGTTTCAAAGGACAGTAACAGCTTCAGAATTCAGAAGTATCGACTTCATGCTGAGAAATATTAAGTTTCATCCTCACCAAAACTTTTGCTAAAATGTATGGCTAATCAAGACTTATCAGCTTGAAGCCAATTGCAAGAAGTTGAAATTATTCCTGCATTTTTTACTCTGGTCAAGTAAAAATTAAAGAACAACTGTAGTTTTTTGATTGATTTTTAGCTTAGAATTTTTATTTCTCACTTCCCATCCTCATCCCTTACAGTATGGTGAGGCACAAAGAGTTAGAGTAGGTTGTACAGGCCACCATGGCACTCCTGGGTATCCATAGATGTTCTTTGCTCTGTATCTTAGTTAAGAAGAGGAAGGATGTGATTTCATTGTAGCTGAACAGGAACTGTCTATGCTAAAACTCCTCTATCCAATCCAGCCACAAAAGGATTCAGAGGAAGTATGTTCTTTAGAACTCAAAGTGCTTTAACAGTGTGGACTGTAAATGGATACAAACCACTCCTAAGTATGTTTTTTCCTTTCTTGTTCTTACTAATAGCATCTTTAAAATTACAGTGGTGGGATTCAGTAAGGTACTTCTTCATCCTTGTGATTCCATGGCCCTTTGAGTGGCTGAGACTTTTATAAATAATTGCCATTCAAAAATCACTTGAAACATTAGGTTACTGCAGAAGACTTAATTTAAAAAGAGTTTTAAAGCAAGAAAAATAATATCACTTCATAGCAATAATTCATCTTTTAAAATGCAAGACATTTCAAGTCATTTAGCACACAAAATTATAATCTTTAACTATTTTAACTAGTCATTCCTTCCTGCCTTCTTTCCTTCCTTTCTCATATTTTGGAAACCAACTAACATTCTTCCTAAAAAAGTTACCTAAAAACTGTTCTTGGCTAGCCATTATGTGTGCCGAGGTTTTGATACTGAGAGCATGTTAATGGCCAAATTATAAGCCCTTGAGAATTAGGATTCAGAAGACAAACATTAACAGACCCTTAACTGCAGTAGCACAAACCAAGATGCTATAAATTACAGGGTGGTAGTGTTAAAAGCACTGGCTTCCTGATGTCTGGCACCCAAAACCTTTTCATTTGCGTGCATATCAGGCTGTGGAGAGGTTGCCACTTGCCATTTGGACAGTATTCAGCTGGCAGAGATATTTGTTTAAAGTTCAGGCCAGTCGATGGCTCAGGCCTGCAACTAAATATTTTGTTGTTATGCCATGAGAAATATTTACCCTTCTCTGGTTTTTTCTCTTTCCTTCACTCGTTCACTCTTCTACCTAGGCTTTCTATGTGATCTAGTACTTGCCAGTTTTTGCAGCTATATATATTAACAATTCTGCCCCAGTATCTTAATGAGCTAATTTCCGTCTTTACAAGTGAACATACAGCCAGGATAGCTTCATGGATTTCTCACGGATCATGGGCAGTACTTTTGGTATGCCTTCTTTGCATGGGCACATGCTGTGTTTGATGTCAGTCAAAGAGAAATTTGAACACAGGTATCTCAGAAACTTTGTAGTTATTGCCTTCTTTAAGGTGAAATAGGCAGGAATTTCTATGTCCTCTGTCAACCAATAGCTACAAGGTGACACAGTTCTCAGCCTTTGCCTTGTACAACTGTGACAGAGTGCAGGAAGTTTAGCATCTCTGTTCCCACATGCTGCTGCTGACTATGGGAGCAGCAAAGCTTTTGGATGCAGTCAGCCAATCCAAGTACAAGGCCTTTAGCATGCTCTTTCCAAGGGACCTTCCCTCTGTGCTTAGTTCTGCCTTAGGTGAACTTTCATATATGTGAAATGGTTGTCTGCATACTGAATTGAAATTAGTATGGTTGTTTCCTGGTCTGATATAATTTTGTTGCTTATCACTAAGGGACACACTCTTCAAATTCATTGAACTGAACCAGACAACAAGTATTAAAGGAAATGCTGGAATGAGTCATAAACAACTTCTTCAGCTTTGCTCTTGTACCTGTTTATTCCTTCAATTGTATCTGAAGTGTAAGAAAACTGTTGTGATATGTATTAACTCTTTGTGGTGACGAACAACTGCCCAGCTCTTATCATTTCTAGAGTGCTGAAGCCTTTTCCCTTGAGAAATATCTCCTGTCCACTAAGCTGACATTGGCAGGTGCCATTCAGCCTTCTGAGATGAAAAAACTCCACCAGAGAGAGGACTTGTCTAAGGTATGGTTTCTTCTTCAGTGGAAAATATAATGTAGAAATAAGAACATTTCCGCAGAAGAGGGAGTGTATGCTTAACACATCCTTCTCTTCTTGACTATGTTTTTTTAATTTTGAGCCAGATCATATACCTGAAATCACTAAGATCTGCAAATTTGATCCCAGTGTGATTCCAGTTTAGAACTGGACTCTAAATTAGAAAGCTGTAAGGCAGGGTTTTTTAACAGGAAAGCCCAAAGAAAAGGTTATTTCTTAATTTGAAAAAATGGAACCGGTTCTTCTCTGGTATAGGTATATTTTGCAAACTTCTAAGAACCTGAACTGAGTCAAAAGTGGTTTGGGTGTGAAGCTAGAATTTTATGAATTTAGGTGCCATACTCAAATAAAACCTGATTTGACAGTACAGTTTGATTTTGCTAAAAGTCAGCCCAAGGGGGTAAAAATATATATGGTCCAAAACTGGAACATACACAAAAAGTGTTGGAAAACAAGAATATTGAATTTGTTCGGATGTATCCAATACTTGTATATAAACAGTACTATTGTTCCTTTTTACCAGTAATTACAAATACAGTGGTAAGAAAAAATTTAGAGAGCTGAAACAATGCAAAACTCAAGCAGTGTTCATAAAAACCCTTGACATCTTGGTTACTTTGGCTCTTTACAGAATTTTCATTCATCTGCTTTTTTTTTTTTTTTTTTGATGATAGCAGTGACAAAAAAAATTAAAATAGAAAATAACTAATAATTGTAGCTGGTTAAAACTTAGAATACCAGAAATGTGAGAAAGGATTCTCTCCATCAAATGTACACACTTTTCACACAACATCTTAGGAAATAAAAATTAACCCCACGCTCTTTTGTTGTTGCAGGATTACAAATCATTCTGGAAACTTCAGCAGTGAGCTAAATTGTGACTCCTTCTAAAGGTTTACAGTCTAATTTAGCTATTAATTGAAGAAAATTCAACATAAAAATAAGGCTAGGGACAGGCACAGAGGAAACAAAGAAAAACCTCTTTGTCTTGTTTCTTGTGACAGATTTGGTATATGTTTTCTTTTTAAGTCTACAGGCATTACATAGCCATAATTATACAGGTGGACTTTCTTTTTTCATTATTGCTTAGTTAAAACTGTAGAAAAGACCAGATAAAATCTGTAGAATTTTTAAACTTTTTTTTTAAATGCAAAAGATATTTCCCCCCTAAATTTGCAAAGAATCCCTATGTTGTATTTTAAGTTGATTTTTTTCAGATTTTTCCAAAGGGCTACCTTTTTCTAGGAACAAAATATTTTGAAAATTATTAACTATTCTCCAAAATTCCTTTGAACTTTTCTGCTTTAATACTGAACCTCTGATCTGTCTATCATTAATTACTGGTGATAACATCTGCAATAAAGCATAGGTTTATTTGAAGTTACTTTGTGTTTCCATTTCTTCTTCCTTTTCATCAAGGTATAAAAAATTATAGTAAGCCAATTCAATGAATACAATTTGCTATAAAGATGGAGCATTTTGCTATGAACAAGAAAACCATTTTAGTATAATGACATAGACATATGAAAGCAGTGACAGTATCTAGGGGAAAAAAGAAAAAATTTGTAATAAGGATTCTATTGTGGTCCTCTTTTTAAATTTACTTGGAAATATTGAGCACCATCTCGAAATAGAAGTGTTAACATGCATTTCATGTTGTTTACAATTCCTGACTAGCAGAGAGACTAAAATGTCAGGAAATCTCGAGTTATAACACTGATTTCTTTCTGATCTATTCTATTTCTGCCACTCACAGTTTAATCACATAAGAGTAACATCTATTAAAAATAAAGATGAGTGAAACAAATTGCAAAAATAACTTTAGTTCTGAGCAGAAGGCAGGGACATACACAACTATGGGGAGAACACTTAAAAAGCCGAACAGAACACTATTGGTATAAGATTGAAAACACTTTAAAAAGCCGAACAGAACACTATTGGTATAAGACTGAAAACAAATGCTTTCAGCAACTTATCCTGGGCAGGGCCAAATATTCTGCACAGATTTCTTTAATTTCCCCTTTGCTGTTGGGCTTCTTTTTGCTGTCCAACATCTTACCTAATAATAAGAAAACAAATAGCAGCCCTTAAGAAAATATGATCACATGCGCCCTCATGGCTGTATATGAATTTACAAAACCAAACTCAATCTTTCTCATGCATGCAAATAAATAATTGATTTCCTGACATCAGTTAGTCTAGGAAACTGTGGTCAGCCCTGCCTCTTTTACTGCAGGCAGAGTAGAGTCCTAGTTATGCCAGCTGGTCTCTCTGTAACAGTAACAGTTACTTGTAGAAATTTGCTGGATTTTCAATCTGTGATCCTAATATTAATAATACAAAGAATACTAGTGCTAGTATTAGTACTAGGACTACTACTATAACAGTAATTTTAGAAGTCACTGCTCCTGATATGGAAGAGAATAATAAAAGACTGACACCAGTACGTAACTTTTCTTGTTAAATGTTAAAAATTCTCTGTTGATGTGTGTGGCCAGCACCAGCAGTGCACAAGTCTCCTTTGGTTTTGTGTTGCGAAGTTTCTGTTATGGGATTACAGGAGACCAAGAAAATGTGCATTCAACAGCATGGCAGTAAAACTGTACTTCCAACAGCACGGGAATAATTTTTGTTACATGTGGTTTGTCATCTCTCAGATCTCAGCAGGAATATTTCAAGAAAAGCGTTGTTAATGTTGATTGTATTCTTTCAGTTTCAATCAGGATCAGGTCTAATGGGAGCCTAAGATGTCCCAGAAACTGAAAATGTCTGAACCGTGGAGAAAAATAATCAGTGTTCAGAATACATGAGGGTAAGTGCTGTTGGGGAAGTTTTCAGAGACTATTCATCAAAACTTAAGCACATACATGCTCAGTTGTCATGTCTACTGAACATGTTCTGATAGCATATTTATAAAAATTGGCACTATGATTGTTCGTAAGTGTGACAGTCCCTCTTTTTAGAGAATAATGTTTTAATGTTTAATTTCTTTACAGATTTATATAGAAAAAAGATCCTCTGTCACAAACTATTTACAGTTCCAACAGGAACAAATGCAATTCAGTTTATTTTATACCAGTTGGATTGGCCATTCTGAGATGTTGCTCAAAAAGCAAAGCATTTTTCTTTATTAATGGGGTGTAAGCACCTGGCTAAATCTAAACCTCACAGTTAGTCATGTCTTTAAGTATTCTGCTGAATACTAGCACTTAAATGCTTTACTGACATAGACTTTCAGATTCAACTGAACCTGAATTATTTGCATTGATATCTCATGCATAAATAAAAGTTAAAGAATCTGATTTTGGAGAAAATGATAGCTTAGACACTGGATTTTGAAATGAAGATTAAAGTACTTTGACAGCTTTGTTCAGTTCTCTGAAATTTAGATTTTAAAGCAAGATATTTGCATTTAAAAATATGCTTTACTCAGATATTTAGATATTTAAAATAAATCCCCCAAAAGCTCAGTCTGCATATAGAAATTCTGTTTGAAATACATACATATTTATATGTATGATTGCCATTTGAAAGAAGAGCAGGTATTAGGAATAATATTCTCTTACTGCCAAAAGCTAAGTCTGTTAGAGCCATAATGTGGTCCTCCAGAAATGCCGTGCTGCAAACAGGGCTACTTTGTGTCTGTGAAATAGGAAGTGAAAAAATCAGCAACAACTCAACAGCCTCTTCTCTGTATACTGCTGCCTAAACAAGGAAAATACCCACCAACATTTACAACAAAGAGACTTTGGAGGAATGTAGCACAGGACTAGTCCAAACCCAGCAGAAAAAGGGACATATGAAAGACAATTTCTGATATGTTATTTATAAATGATCAGGTAGACTGACAGATAAAATAATTACTTTACAATTTCAAGTATCTTACTTGAACTTTGTTCAGTTAAATATTAATGAAAATAGCAAGCAGATTAAGTATTTGTTCAATGAGTGGACAATATATGGCAAATGACAATTATTCATGTGTTGTAGCCAGACATTCCTCCAGACAACTCCAGTTCCTGTTTTGCCTAACTACCAAATGAAAAGAAGATTTTACACTAAAGCAGAAAGACCAAGAAGAATAAGTAGTCCTTAAGTATTGTAGTCAACATTGTGGAACCATCTCTGAAATTTCTTTTAGCATATGTTATTATAATTATTCAGTGAAACATAGGATGGAAACATATTGCTATTCCAAGGGGAATTCCTCTAGAGGACTGTGTGTCTGAAGACATGACCTTGCTACCTGATCAAATCCTGGTAAAGACGTTCTTGAACATGTTTTTGGCTGAATGCAGCTAAAACAGTTTCCGAACTATAACTAGAGGGACATCCATTTGCTGGATGAAAGGAGCAAAAATGCAGGGCATTGTTTCTATCCCTTCTGAGGTGGTCTGTGCATCCTTCAAACAGTAAATTGGTACCAGGAAAGGACTTTTCAAACCTTGCCTTTTCAGACATATTTATCATGCCAATGTTAAACACAGTGTAGGATTTAGAAAGATGTGAAAAAAAGCCCTATGATATAGTTGCTGTATTATAACTTAGTTTCTAAAACATAGAAGTATGGTTTTTTTTCTGGTGCAGCTAGCCAAACCTCTCACTGCCAGGTTTCCATGATCTCCTAGGGTAAAATGGCAATCATTTAAGAGTGAGTCCTCAATTCTGTAACTAATAAGAACTCACAGAACGCAGAGGGAGGGTAGATCTACAAAATTCACCTGTGGAGGAAAATGGGGAAAGTTCTGTACACTCCAGCTTATAGAGCAAACCTACTAAACTGGCTCTTTGTTTGGTTTTGACACAGTGCCTGCTAGCATAGCAGTACAGCCTGAAGGAATGTTTTTGCTATCATACGCATAAAAACATCCAACCAAAAATATAATGAATGCATGCAATTTATACATAATAGACACATTTGTATATATATGAGGATATATCCTATTTTTGTGAGCAGTTCACAGTCATGAATGCATACATGTGTGCAAGTATATGTGCAATTTTGATTTTCTGTTTCTGAAAAAGCCACTGTGGGAGAATTTTATTAACAGATAATAACATGTGGGCCTCTCAGATGCTTCATACAAGTGTTTCACTTCATTTCTACTCAGTATGACATTCAGAATACAGGAATCTGATATAGCTCTTCACCACGTATACATGTACATATATTGAGCTTTCTAGGAAAATATTCCTTTTTTTTTAATTTGCAAATTTCATTCTGCCTACTTATTTTGTTCAGTTTAGTGCCACCAAGTTGTGTGATAATGATCAGGAGGTCTGAGTGTTAGGGTCTTACTTGTTCTAACATCCATTTTGTTCCTTCCATTTTCCCTAATTGAAAATTTTAGTTGTTCAGTTGTGAAAGTGGAAGGAGAAGTGGTAGCACTCAGATGAAAAATGAGTTCTGAACAATTTAATCCATGAATCAGATAAACGGTGTGAGGAATAATCAGGAGTCAGCACCAGCAGAAGCAATAGGAACCTCTGTTGGACATTAAGATGCACAATATGTCTGGGAAGACTGATATTGTTGCACTCTTTCTGTTAATTATACTTGAATTCCCATATTTTGCCTTGATAGTTTTCCTGCTCATTTATTTTATAGAAGAAGTAAAACAAAGCTTTAAGTGGCATCAAAAACGAATTGGTAAAACCTTTAAGTGGCATCAAAAATTGAGAACTATATGAACAGTTTGGGTATAACCAAGCAACACAGACAATAAACATATTCATTAATCTATGAATCACTGCAATTGGTGAGCTACTTTGAACATTACAGATCAAAAATCCTGGGAAAAGGGAGTGAGAGCTGCTATTAAAATCATCATTTAACAATCAGGCAATGCAAGAAATAAGAGATTATCACACTTAGCAGTATAGCTTAATGGAAGAACATATTTGACCGTACCAATTGATGGGCAACTCCTCCTTCTTACCAGTTTTCCATTTCTACACAATCCATAAAACTGGACCATTGTCTTACGATGCAAATTTTTGCATGTTTATATTTTTCATTAACAAAATACGGAATTCTATCTATTATTATGTTTCTGTAATAGTTTTCTTAGAAATTTTAATATTCTGACCTAAGAATGTTTGACTTTTCTTAAACTTAAAACTTAGTGAAATATAAGTGAGAGGTTTTAGTCCAGATGCATTGCCCAAAATCAGGAAACATTTCTCCAGTTTGAATGAGTGAAGTCAAAAGTAATCTTTCTTCTCTAGTAAATCAGTCTAACTCTGTTTAGGAGATCTGAAGGGCTGATTCAAGATGAGAAATCCTCGTATTTCAAACAGAATAAATGGCAGGAAACTGATGATAAGTCTGAAAGCGTGAGGCATACTCTCAGAGTGGATCATTGACAATGATGGAGAGGAGACATCCAGAAAATCATAGGTGCCAAAGGAAAAAATGCTGGCAAATAACTGAGAACCAAACTACTGTCATTTATAGCTGAAAAAGGTGGTTAGGCTTTTGGGTCCTTCCTGTCATGGAAGCAACAAGCCCCCTTGTAGACATGACCCAGTAAAACAGAGAAGATGGAAAACTGACGATCTGTCCCTTGTGGCTTCAAAAGAATCCAAGGAATGTTTGGTAGCAGCACAGTGTTTAATCTTTGTTTGCCTTAAAAATACCAGTTCTGGTCATTGCATTTAGCCCAACTAAATTACTTACATGTTTTCAATTGGCAAAAGTTATTCTTCACTTCCTTTTAAATTTAATTACAGAATTTCTCTGTTGTGGAAAACCTATTTGGGAGGGTCTTTTTGCGCCAAAAGTGGCAGTATTTCAGGTGAAACTGAATTTCATCACTTCAAAATACTTCTGAATCTTTGTGAATTACAGCCCCACATAGACATAGCAATAAAAGAAAAATAAACCAATTTAAAATTAATGTTGACTGGATTTTGAGTGCTCAAAAAAGGCCCAAATACAGCTGTCTTTTTATTATCTAGCAATTTCTGAGGAACCTATTACATATTTGATTCCAATATTCAGTTGTTTTTTTCATTAAGTTCATTGCTGTTAATGACTTTGGATCATATACCTCAGAATTTTGTTGTGGTTTTATTTCCTTTCATTGGCTATTCATTTTCAGAGTCACATTTCCAGCTATTACTATGGTGGCCACACCTCAGGTATTAATACTAAATTTCTCAGTACGACTTTGACAGAATGGCATTTTTAAATTGGTGTAAGTAATCTGGAAAACGGATGCACTGCTGAAGTCTATTAGCAGCACAGACAAAAGCCTTGTTTGAATCCCAAGGTGGGCTTATTGTACTCAGGATGAGCAGATGGCTTTGAAGGAATCCAGGACGACACAAACTGATTGTCTCCTACCCTGCTACACTAATACCAGGCATTTGAAAGGGGACACTGAAACAGCCAGAAACTTTTTGTGTGATATCATCCTGAGACCTCCTGATTGCTGTCAGGATGAAGGATTTAGATTCCCTATGTAGAACTCCACCATTCAAATAATGAGTGCCTGATTGAAGTACTAGGATATCATTGCATTTGTACAGTAGGAATTGAGGTGTGAATTCTACAGGCATTTATTGGGAGTCAAAACATCTTTAGGTTCAGGAATTTTTTATTTATTTCCATTTTCTTGCAAAGAAACATGAGATGGCTGAGCTCTCTTATGTCCTGTCTGTCCAGCAGGCTGTGTCACAGACTCATCTCTGTCTCCAGCTTACTGTCCCACTTCCCCATTTTCCTTACTCTGAGTCACCTATTTTCCTCATGCTTCTCCTTCTCACCTTCATCCTTGACAGTTTCATGTGTCTTTTCCATGTAAAGTCTCCCCTTTCTGGTCAGCTCTCACTTACTCCAGCTGTAGCCTGGGTGTGCAGGTGAGGCTGCCTCTCCTTGTCACTGTGTTTGCCAGCCCTGCGGGCACCGGCAGGCCCTGCTGTCCCTGCCCACGGCCCAGGGCCCCGTGTCAGCCCACCCATTCCTTGTCAGACCCTGCTGCAACAATGCCACGGCAGAGCCCATCTCCAGCTCCCCACAGTGCTCTTCTGCCCGCCATGGGCCCCGAGCTGTGCCCATGCACGGCCCCACGTCCTGCCGTGGCCCCAGAGAGGTGCCCCGTGCTGGGGCTGAGACCACCCTGGACCCAGCCCTGCCTTGGGCTGTGTCTTGGGGAGCCCCAGCAGCCCAGCTCCTGCCCCCATGGAGCTACTGGACCCCACTGTGTCCCAGCAGCACCGATTTCCCAATAGGAGTGTCATGGGAACCCCATTTAAAAGGGTAACATTTTTTCAGCCCACAGCTGCTGCACTTTCAGTGTAGGTAGAGCTTTTAGGAAACCTTTTCCAACCAGCAAATATCTACTTTAGCTTCACGTACTAATTGTGCCTTCTGAAATTTTTGTCATTTGGACAAGGTATGTATTTTGAACAGTTAGGAATGGGACATCCTTAATCAAAGCAAGGCAACCCTTCAGCATCTTAAATAGCAAAGGAATTTATCACTTTGGACATGAAAAGCTTTTTCAATTTTTTCCCCTCACTTGCCCTCAGAAATTGCTGAGCTGTTTTGACTGAAAATTCCCCAAATAGCTCAAATAGCAGATAACTGCATGGAAGGCTTGTAACTATAATTAGAAAAAACTCTGAACTGGAAGTTAAAACTTGGCAAAGTTATAACAAGTTACAACCAACTGGAAAGGGTCAAAGCAACTGGAAGAATATAGGTGGTGCTCCTTGCCACACCTATAATACATGCAGCTTATTTTTCTTAAGCTAAATTCATCCATTGACAAATTTATGAGCTGCTGACTGTTGTGTCTGGGCTTCAGAATGCTTTGAATTAATACAGGAAAGCCTCTTTTACACTGAGCATGAGACTTGTTTGAAATACTGGCTATAACACATTTTCCAAAAATTGTTTAAAACAATATAGCCCTATAAACACTGGCTGACCATACTTGGACTTGCCTCTCTCCCTTTTAATAAAAGTGTCTCAAATAGTTTTCTAGTATAACCTTACAGTATGTATGATGTTCAGAAAAAAGAAATTAGATTATATTTGTTGAAAATTAGATCATAATTTTTTTCTCCATTGGAAAAAGACTCTGGGAGTTGAAGCCTGAAACTTCAGATTTTCTGAGAGTTACTTTTGCTCTGATGATTCATTGCAGTCACAGAAGCAGAAGTATGGAAATTAATGCTTCCAGTCTCTCATTTTCCTCTTATGCCTGGGTAGCGTGACTCTGTACTTGCCTTTCTTCTCCAACGCATGGATCCTTCTTTCCTGAATTGCCTCTTGTACAGCTCCCTTTTCTGTGAACTAGGATAGCTTGAACGTTGGTAGACTGATCATTCATATCTTCCATTAAGAAGGGAGAAAATTCTAAGTGTTTAACCAATTAGTACAAATGAATAGTGCCCACTGTTGCTGGAAGTAAGTATGTGTGTACAGGCTGGTCACAGCTGTGTTTCGTAACTCTTTATGCAGAAGGGCACATGTCTGTTTAAAACTGATGCAGACTAATCTTATTCTACCCCTACCTGCCTCACACTCCTTCAAAACCTGAACATAGCCAAAACAGCTTGTTGCTTGTTGCCGTCTGGTACAGGGCCACAAATGCAAAGAGACATTCTCTTGTACTATGAACTAATTTAGCCAGAAAAATGTCCATATACTGGTGGTTTTAGGCATAGGGGGTAGACCAGCACTTTTGTAGTTCTGATTTCTTTGGGAAATCTTCTCTCCAAACAATGCACCCAAACTGCATTTTTCCAGTTGACTATGTTCACTCTGTTTTCAAAAGCACTCTTACTCCACTAATGGTATCCAGAATCTGACTGATTTGTCTAAAGGGCTGAGAGCTGTAAACAGAGAAAGGGAAAGGTGAGAGACTGCTAAAGTTAAAGGCTAATGAAAGCAATGTGAGAGGGTGTTATGGCCTTCCACAAACACTGAGCAACTGAAGAGGCAATGGAAGGGATTAGTTGTGCAGCAGAGCAGTTTCGCCTGAGGTATGCCAGATGTCTGAACTGCAGTGGAGGACAAAGAACAACATTCAGAACTCACTGGGTTATTGAGAGTATCCTTCAGACTTTGCTGCCTCCCACGCTACTTTGTGGAGAGAGGAGTAAATAGGATGGCTTATTCACTTCATGTCATCCTCAGTATAACCCCAAACCAAAGTGTATTATTATTGTTATTATTATCCAAGATTAAAATCCTTCCTCTAGGAAATACTGAAATGCTTCTTTTTTCTTACAAGGAATGCTGTTAATTACTGTGGTAGAAGCATGCTGCTTTGGTGCACTGATTTAGGTACAAAAATATTATTCTCCGAAGTCTTGACTTTGGTGGTCTCAGTCTTCTTTCTGTCTTCATCAAATGTGGCAAATTATATTTTGATAGCATTTGTTAGGAGTATGTTCCACAGGAATAATACTGTACCAGAGATTCAAGCAAGATCTTCAGAAAACTTGCTTGAATGGCATAGCTGACGTAAGTGAGCAAAAAACTGGGACTACTGACTAGTGGAAACAGCAGTACTTTTACAGAAGAAATGGATTTAGCTGACAATCATCGCTTTAGACAATTTCCCTTTTTTTGGTTAACAGACATAAAATTGCTACTGTATTTTGTTAGTAGTAGGTTACTTTACAAAACAGATGCCAAAAAAGCAAATACAGAAACAGAAGACAGGCTTGGCCTTTTAGTTGTCATTCAAGCTCTTAAAAATGGGCTGTTCCTGTTTCAATGCAGGAAAAAAGTTTTAATGTTCTTTTATGACATAAAGCAGAATAACACAGGTGCAGCTTTTATCTGTCCATAAAAGGCCAAAACTATCTCTGCCTTCAATGGGAAACATTCATAATGAATTGAATGATCTTCAGAAGAATTTTTATTTGTATCTTAGGAATGCATAACTAGAAATATTATGACCAATTCCTTGACAGTTCTCATTCTACTTTGAAAATATGCTAACAATTTGTAAAGTCTCTTTGTAAAATCTTCCTGGATGTTTGAACAGAAATACATGCAGGACCAAACATTTGTTCTGTTCTATTGCTCATGCAGACTGGTTTACTATCACAACTTTATTCATGAGTTTTATGTCACTGAATTCTATTTATAATTTGAGCACAAATTTTTTGAAACATTTTCTCAGAGATTTAAAAAAGATTAAGAGTTTGTAAGTGAATATCCGTATATATATTCCCAGCGTGGAAATGGCTCCCTTTTAGAATTTTTCTCTCTAATATCTCTAGCCATTATGGATTCAATAAGAAGAAATTTTAAATCAACAAATTAGCCTGCTCTGCATTTTCATTAACAAGGAACATGCAGATATTCATGTATGCAAATTTTGTAGGATTCCAAACTTTCACTTAAAATTCTCTTTCCCTTACTTACAAGAAGAACTCACCTGAAAACTTGTATCATTCTCTCATCAGAAGAACAGAGAATGAGTGAGCACTCTGTTTTAATTGGGAGCAAGTTCATCAACATCAGTAAAAATTAGCAGTCTGACGTTTCTTTCAAGTCTTATTCTGAAGATGATTTCTCAGTAGTTCTATAGCTGCTCTGATTTTTGTTCAGTTTCAGTAATTAATAGAGAAAGACATTTTATTCTAGTTGTTCAAATAAATCATACCCAGAGGAAGGATTCTGCAGTAGTGAACAGTGTTCACAGTCCTGTCCTTAAAAGTACAAATTGTGCTGCACCATGGTGTGACCTTCATTGATTCTTTAAGTATTGGTTAGAAAAGAACTATGGTCTCTTTCCTTTGTGGGAATGTAATTTCTACCCTTTCATCTCCCTGTCTTTTCTTGGAAAGTCTGCTACTATCATACCTACTGTATTGAAACTATTTTTTCTGAGTGATTTCTGAAGATATTTCTAGATTTCTTGCCCAAGGGCTTGTTAGTTAAAGAAATGCTTTTGTTTGGATTTTTTTAAAAGTTTCTCCTTCTTAAATCATAGATTCTAGAATATAATAGAAATCATGCTATGTTCATTTTCCTTCTGAAATCCATTTCTGACTGTTTTAAGCTGGTTAACTGTATATCCTGTCCCTTTATGTCAGTAAAAAAGAAAAAAAGAGAATGTGACAGATTGACTCTGGCTAGATGGCAGGTGCCCACCAAAGCCTATCACTTCCCTCATCAGTGGCACAGGGGAGAAAAATACAGCAAAAGCCTTCTGGGTTGAGATAAGAATATTGAGACATCACTCACCAGTTATTGTTACAGGCAAAACTGGCTCAAGTAGGGGAAGATTAATTTAATTGATTGCCAATGAAACAAGAGTAGAGTAATGAGATAATAAAAGCCAACATTTCAGACACTTTCCTTCCACACTTTCCCTCCACCCACCCCTTCTTCCCGGGCTTAAATTCAATTATAATTTCTATACTGCCTTCCCTGCAGTGGCACAGAGGGACAGAGAATGGGGGTTGAGGTCAGTTCATCACTCATTGTCTTCCTCCTCACACTCTTCCCCTGCTCCAGTGTAGGGTCCCCCGCATGGGATACAATCTTCCATGAACTTGTTAACAGGAGTCCTCCCATGGGGCTTAACATGAGGCTGTAGTTCCTCATGAACTGCTCCAGTGTGGGTCCCGCACAGGGGTCATGAGTCCTGCCAGAAATTCTGCTGCAGCATGAGCTCCTTTCCCAACAGATTCATAGTTTCTTCCAGACACCTGTTCCAGCAGGCTTCCCTACTTAAATATGTTACCCCAGAGCCATAAGCACCATTTCTAATGGGCTCAGCAGCAGGTCCATCTTGGAGACAGTTGGCATTGGCTCTATGTGTCATAGGGGAAGTTTCTAGCAGCTTCTCACAGAAGTCACCACTGCAGTCCTCCCACTACTGAAGCCTTGCCATGCAAACCCAATGCACGCAATTAAAGTAACCATGAAATGCACCTGTCTCTCTGCTCATCACAATAGCTTACATTGAAAGGAAGTGAGATCACTCCACAGAAAGCCGCCTAGAAAGAAGCAGGTGGTATGACTGTCATAGCCGTTCCACCAATCATTCTTTTTTGACATAGCCTGGTTCAAGGATATGACAATTTAGGGTCAGTCATTTGATAATTTTGGCTGCTGCACACCTCTGCTGGATGAAGAAAAGAATCGTGGGCAAAATCATAATAGGATGATGTAATGACTAAAAATGTGAAACAGAACCTTAATTTCTTTTCAGGTAAAAAAGTCTGAAACAGCGGAAAAACAATATGTTGATCCATGTCTTTAAAATTCTAGGAGAATATGTGTGTGCCTATGTCTTGGAATATAAGGTAGCTTGGACATGGGAAGATTGATTATAACGGCAGGAGGAAGGAAAGTTTAGCTATAAAATCAAGGAAAGTAAGTGAAAGCATGTAAATTCTGAATAGAAGAGTCATAACTAAAAATACAAGAAAGCGGCAGAGGAATCCTAGGCATCTTCACTCTGATTAGAGCCTAAATATATCTGGGTTAGTGGGAAAACTAATGCAAAGAAAAGGACATGTGTATGTACACCTATTTCAGTTAGTTTTCTGTCTTAATTTCTTTTTAGAGTAATGTGAAGAGTCTTCCTCTGCCTATTTCTCTCTATTTTTTTACATCCTTGAAGAGTTAAAATCCCAAGGTGAAGTGTTATGTGGCTGGAGCTCTAAGAGAAAGTGTATTTCCTTTTTGTTACACAATCTATAAGCAGGATGGAACCTTGGCCCTCATAAATAGGGAATCCATGTTTCACTCTGAAACTAGCCAGAAACCCTCTAGTTGAATGAGAAATAGATGGTTTTTTAGGATTGTGAGACAGTCTGAAGTAATGGATGCCATTTCCCATGGAAAACTGGGGATATTTCTGGGAAACGGCATGTGTCCAGTAAACTTTCTCTTAAGGGCTTGAAAACTGGAGCTGTTCTCCAAGTGTATGTTCAGAGGCCCCTGCCAAAATCCTGTATCTGGATGTTGTTCAAACTTTGCAGGCCGTAATGATCCTCTGAGTCAGTAAAGTAGATTCCAACACAGGAGACTGAGTAATGTCTCTTTCTATCATGAACTTTCTGCCATGGATGTCTGTGTAGATCTGTAACTGACCCAGTCATGAAGTGACATATTTGCATTTGAACAAAATAATCGCTTGCTGTTTGTTACTGATATTGCCTGGTGTCTACTTTCTTATTTGTCTTTTATCTAGAGGCAAGTAATTTTCTCATTTTTTGCCAAACCACCTCATGCATGGTGAGTTTTACTCACGTAGAGTATATAGGGAAAGCTTTCCCGATTCATGTAGTAGGGAAAGCTCTCTCTTGCTTTCCTGTACCATCGGGAGTTTCTCTCTGAGTGCATTGAACAGGAAAGTGTTAATATTTAGGAACAAGCTTGTTGGAAAAACACAGGATGGTTTAAGCTTGTGTTAGCATAAGTCATTCTTATATTTTTTGGAAGTTTCTTAGGCTTACTTTCACCCATCATGCTCTTAAACATTGTCAAAACCCCATTCATTGGAAATGCAAGCTGATTAACAGGAAGAGCTTTATGAAACAAGCACTTTGTACAGTCCCATAGCAGCCATAGCAATGTCCAAATTTATTTACATGCTTTATTTCAGTATTCACTCATGAACATCTCAAATATGTTTGATTTGTGTCAGTCCTGCCAGAGAATGGAAAGACTGTCATCACAACATGTCATCCAGGCCTAGAGTTGTATTTTTCTCTTAAGCTGTTGTGACTGAGCTGGTACAAATACATACACCTGTTATTACTCCCTTACTAGGTTGCCTATTAGTTGTCTTTCTAATAAAATTAGAACATATTAAGGAAAACATTTACAGATACACTAATAAAGTTGTTTAGAATAATAAGAGTTTTGATATCAAATCACTAACAGTTATTTATAATGATTGTAATTTTTCATGAATAACCTTGATTCTGAAATGCTCTTGTTTTAAGTCAGTTTGCATTTGGTGGAATATGCACCAAGAAATATAATGACCCCAGAATCACATCACTCTTTTTTTTTCCCACTCAGACTTTGTAAAACTTCCCCTTAGTAAGAAATGTAAGAGCAAGCCTTTATTATTTGCATTTCAGAAATGAAAAAGGGATTAATATGATACAGACAGTTTCAGAGTTCACAAGATAAGGCTTGTATTGTTTCTTTTGCCCATGTGTCAGTAAAACAAACATTTGCCTGAACTGTATAGTTTGGTCTGCTGTGCTCCTTGGGAAGACAGAGTTTGATTGGCCTATTGAAATGATTTACAAGACTTGTACTGTATTTGCTTTGAGCTAGAAGGCAATACTTTTGTGGTATTCCAGAACTAAATTCACAAGTAACTCAGTCAAGTTTACGATACTTGACAATGGTCTGTATGAATTTAAACGACTTGGCCAAATTCACTACTGACTTACAATGAACCAGGGCAACCTGGGGCTGGCTACTTGCTGATAAAGCATGCACATATACAAATGAAGGGAGAATTGGGTTATGTTCAATAACAGTACTGCATGAACTCGTGAAGCAAAATGGAAATGAAAGATAGCCTTACCCAAAAATACATTTTTTCCAAACAAATTTGTATACATCATTTCCCCTTGGAAAAATGAAGAGAAACCTAGCAGTCCCATCCTTTCAAAATTCTGGTTTTCCAGATCCAGCCTAGATCTGACTCAGTTGGCTGAGCCAGGTAATACCTGGAATTTGCACACTGCAGTGTACAGTGCATGAGAGGTCAGTTTTAGGCCTCTATACCTCTAAGAAAATCTGACATATATAGGACTACATCTACTGTTTAATGCTCTAGAACATAAAATGGCCCTCACACAGAGACAGGCAGAAAACCAGCTGTCATTACCACTTTCCATGCAGTCAGGCACAGTAGTGGGCTTTGTATAATACCATGAATGATCTGGCAGGAGTTGCAGATATGACTCCAACTGTAATGGATCTTGGCCTGTTGAGCTGAGCCAGACCCAACTTCATCTCCCTCAGCCTCCAGTAACATTTCAGTAAATGGTAATTTTCAATAGTTACTAAGACTTTGCCAACTATTCTGATGCAGATTGATTCACATCCCACGTAAAAGGCACGTTGGTTGGACTCTGGATTTCTATGGCATGGAATAATTCAATTCATTGTTGCATCTGACTGCAACTATTTGTCTGGCCCTAGAGAGGAATGTGAAACCCTCATACAAACAACTAAGAGTTAAATTTTTTGGGGTTTTGTCTCTAGAATAGGAGGCTTTCTTGGGAACAGATTTGAAGTATGGAGAACTAGAGTAGAAGAAAGGAAAAAAATAGAGGGATTTTTTAAAAATTGTGAGGTTTTGGAACTACTGAGGTTTTCCATTACAAGGGCATATGTTTGTAGATAACAAATATAATTTTAAAAATTGAATTGTGGGGCTTGATTCATTTGGGTTAAATAATAATGAATGGTAAATCAAGCTTCATAATATTTTATTAGTCATATCTGTCACATCCAAAGCAGAGGGTAGGGTAGAAGTTTGAGCAGTCTCTGCTTTTGAGAAGAGGACCTATCTGTCTATATGTTAGCCAGCACATACCAGTAGTACTGATTGTAGTATTTTGGGGGTATCCCAGTACAGCTGACAGAGAAGACAGAGGGCCTGTCTGTGTTTGTAACAAAGAGCTGTTTTTCCTAAATTCTGTGCTTTACCTGCCTCAGGTGAAGAACTGTTCAAGTATCTGAAAAAGTAAATTTGCTTTTTTATCCAGGTGTTACACTACACTTTCACCATCCAAAGTGTTTTTCTCTCTTCCTCTTCTGTTGACATATAATTGTTGCTCTACTTTAGGATCAATTGAACAAAACATGGTCTTGACTTTGGAGGGTACTGGGAAATCCTAGACATTTCTCAAACATAGTTGAAAGTGACCAAAAAATGGTTGGTTTTGCCAGGAAATGTATGTTTTTTGTGTGTTCAATCTGATATACAGTAATCTAAAGAAGGATTAACTAATCTCTTTCTAAATGTATAATATGGCAGTGTTGCTTTTGTCTTATGGAGGCATTTGTAGATCAGTTACTAAAGAGCAGAAGTAATTTTTTCACAAAGTTATTTTGAAAAGCTGTGCCATAGTAGCTATCACTACTTCAGAAATATCTGAAATCTAAGTATTGCAGGATATTTTTGTCACTGGAATATTCAGAACATGTAGGAAAAGTAACGTACCCAGATTAATTTTAGCATTTTTTATTAAAAATTCACATTTGCGTAATCAAATTTTGAAATGTCATTCATAATTCTAAACATAGATCACTCTTCAGTCTACATCCTGCTGTGGGAAGTCTTCTGCTACTGGCAGCTTATATAAATGTAGGAACTTCATAAGGATAGACATAAAGTTTCTTCTTCTTTGTCTGCAGATTTGCTGTAGCCTATTACAGGAAGAGACTGCACTTTTTTTCCTGTTGAAGACCTTGCCTTTTTGTTGTTGCTTTCCATAGCTGAATGTTATACAGCCACTAAAGTATCATAGGTTATGGTTAAGTCTTCATTTTTGTAGACACATATTTATAGAACAAGTAGGGTAACATACCACATCAGGAGAACAAACCATATGCCTTTCTTGCTGCTGTCATAAATGCCACAATATGGTGTAACACCTCATTTTGAAAACAAATCTCTTGATGACAGGAAGGATAACTTGATGTAGGACCTAGCACAGAAGCTACATGATCTTTGGACTTTTAGTGGTATGTCACAAGTATAGAACATGTTGCCAAGGAAGCTCCATCGTGGTTTGCAAGCTTCCAAATTATTCGTTGTGTTTCTGACCTTAAAGCATAATTTTGCTCATGCTTCAAATAAAGACAGTCATATTTAGGACATTAAAATACATGGAGTTCAGCTAGAACTTTGCATCTGCATTGTTTCATGTAAACTTACCAAGCTTTAATCTATATCATTTATAGATGAAATGAACAAATAGATTGCATTGTAGTCTGATCTAAATAATCCATGTTGATGATGAAGAAGAAAATGGGGCCTATTAAGTATTCTTAATATTAATACTGTTGGAGACAGCTCTGTCTGACACAGCTGGGAAATGTTCACGAAGTGTTATTATTGCCAAGGGCTGAGTATTCCTTTAGTGATAAATTGAACATGAGTTCTTGTTTTTTCAGTTCTTTGTTAAGTCCGTTAGACTGTTCTGCCTCTAAATGTTTGAACATACAAGGAAAATATTGTGAAGGCATTCAAGTAACAATAGAAATAAGATACTTGCTTTCTGTTTCTCAGGAGGGACAAGAGACAATGCAATGTGCAGACAGCCACACAGGCACTAAAGTGCCCTTATGGTAGGTGTCATATCAAACCCATCTAAATAGGACACATCAATATAATAAACAAAAGTCACTCATGTAAATCTAATCCTAAATCAGTAGCAATTCTCAAAGTCCTTTCTGTGGTGACAGTCATACACTGAGTGAGGTGAACTGTAGCTTACATTCCGTGTCTTACATTCCTGCCTGCTGAAAAACTGGAGAGAACCTGGGGATCTAATGGCATCTTCATAATGTTTCTTAACTGATGAAGTTAAAGCAGTGTAAAGCCAAACTGTCCTTAGTCTGTTAGCTAATTCTTTCTCTTGGAATGTCCATACTTGGGAGAAAGGCAATTGAGCTTCTTCAGGCAAAAGGTTAGAATCTGACACTCCTTGCTGTTCAAAAATAAGAAGTAAAAATAAAAGAGAGAAAATAAGATTTATTATGTTTTGAATCTGCTACTGGGTGTATTATTGCCATGTTGTTTTTCCTTTCCAATCAAAGGCCAACAGGTTTTTATTTTTGTGTGGCTTACCACAAAAAGTAATACTTTTTTATTTTCTTTACTGAAAGGGAACACAAAAATGAATCATTTTTAGAAACTTTTTTGGTTAAAAATAGATATGTCCCAACCCTTTTTCTCTTCATGGTATGTGAAATCTGGTGAAAGTATAATATTTTTGCCTACTGTTACCTAGATTAAATTTCCCAGGGCAGACAGAATTTTGGAAGCCAGAAAATGAGTGTCCTCTTGCTGCTTCATAAACAATATCACACCTAGCTGGGAAAGACAGAGCTTTATAGGAGCCCTGCTTTTAATGGTGTGTCCTTATTTCCCCTGTTTTTTGCTTTCAGTACTGTTACTGGAAAGTTACATGGGCTGTTATAGTGACCATGGTACAAAGCACGTATGTTTGAAGTGTGTATGCATAAGAATATGGTTAAACAATACACCATGAGGAGGGAGGAAAAACTGAGATGAGGAAAAAAAGAAAGGGGGAAGGCTATCTTTGGGAAAAATCAAGCAGCTATCCCTAAAAACAACTTTGCCTGGATTCAGGAAAAAGAAGTAGGTTTATGTGTCTAACCCCTCTCTTTCAAAGTACTAACTAAAGCTGCAGTTTCTGATTTTTAGATCAGTTCTATTACTGTTTTGACTAGGTCAGAAGGTAGCTTGAAAAGAGGAGTTGGGACTGATTCCATCATTTGTGTTGGTTCCCAAAAAATTTGTCTAACCCCAAAAATATCTTACAGGGAAACACCCTGTCACCCGAAATGGATGTTTCTTTTGTGCACAGTGACACTAGCGATGTGGTAGGAAACTATCTTCACATCTCTCCCATGTTGACTTGTTCTTGAATGAAAACATCTAGTGCACATTGCTGACACCACTGTATTAACAGCTGGCATTTCCTTGTGTCTAAGAAGAATTTTCTTGGGATTCTCTGAATAACAGCTACCATATTCAGTGTTTTATTTGGTCAAACTATCATCTACACAAAGATGTGATAAAATTGAGGACTGTGATTGATTTCTGAAATGCTTTATGAATTTACTGAACACGAGTTGTTAATGGCCTCGCCATATCTAACTGATGAACAGATAAAAAGCTAGGGGGACTCTTGTGAATATAATTTTCCAGTGAAAAAAATAAGCAAAGTACTATCCTAAATAATCCTCATTTGAGTTGCAGCCTTTAGTTTAGGAACAAGAAAATAAACAGATATATACAGTAAAAGTAAATCTGCTAGAACCTTAGGTAATCTACTAGGTATTTATCCTCATTGCTTAATAAGAATCTGAGTTCTAATATAATTTTTTCAACTCTGTTTCAAGTAACGGATAGATTTTTCACCTTTATTGAACATATTTATACCTAAAGGACCTCCAGTCACCATTTTATTCAAATACAGATAATCATACTCTGTGTCCAAGTACCTCTTTGATAGGATATCACAGAACTGCTCTCAGTCTGTCTCCACATTTCTCTGGTATTTCTTTATATTTTCTCAATCGCTCTATTTATTTCTTTATATTTTCTCTATCTTTTAATTCGCTTATAACTTTTTTCTGGGGGGCGGGGGGGGCGGAGGGGAGGACGACAGGGGGATGGAGGGAGAAGAAAGGGGGGAAAAAAACTTAGTAATTTATCTAGGTTCATGCCCATACATATTCCAGAAATCTGTAGAGCCTGGTTTTAGGTATTATTTGAATTTTTATATACACAAATTTAAACCTGAAGACTCTGCAGATCCCCCTCAAACAGCCAGCATAACAAACCGTATAAAATACAGGAACGGGAGACTTTTAGGGTCATAATGTCACATTTTTAGAGCCTTCCTATCCCTTAAAGGCTTGTGAAAGAATCCAGGACTTGCAAGACAGTAAAGCATTATGCAATCATTCTCAGTTCTTTCTCTGCTTCAGACAAGTTCATCATAAGGTGCAATGGTGTAACGAAAGAGCTCACCTGTTTATCCTGGTTAAAATGTGCACATGGACCAAGGAGAAACAGGCTCAAGGAGTTAATTCAGTTCATGCAAAGAAAGGATCAACAGTGCATTTCTAAATTTCAGATGAAAGCGTAAACTCTGAGCTATTTACCTGGGTGAGAGCGATGAGGGTAGTGCCGCATTAAATAAAAGATGATCAGGTTTTAATATCTCAGGGGTTTTAGCCATTGTGCTTAACTGTTAATATCTTGCATGCAGACTATAAATTAAAACATAAAACATCTTATGTCTGGTCTGTAAAACTTTGATACCAATGATGAACATCATAAGGAGAAATTTTAGAATTTCATATAAACTTCATTTATTTTGTTTGGATACTGATAGGACCTGGCAGAGAAGCAGAATAAATTATGTTTATCATGACACCTTTTTTCAACAGATTGCTAGAAGCAAAATGCTCAATTCAAAGCAGTTTTGAAATGATTCAGGCCTTGACTTCACAAGAGTTGCTCTAATGAAAAATTAATCACCTGCGGGTATAACCACTTTACAGCACAGAAGCTGATTTGTGAAATTCAAGAAATGGCAGTCTCCTTATGCTTTAGCAAAATTATCATTTCCCCAGTAAGGACAGAAGTTCCGTCATATTCTGGGAAGGAGTGCATTAGGTAGCTCCATGTCTTATCATTCAAACAATCCTGGGATATGTTCTATTAAGCCTAATGTTGCCTGTGGCTGGGATTCAGTCCAAAGCTTCTGCTAGTGTTTCATTTAACCATGCCTGTTCTATTCCTCTGTGCTTTGCACCATGCAAGCAGGAGCACATTTTCATGGCTTAAGAAAACTCGCCCTGGCTTATTTCTCAGTTACTACAGCTAGGCAGCCTCATCCTTACTGCAGTAGGGTCTTTTGAAAACATGGGGGAAATGAGATACAAGTTCCTTCTTGACTCGCTAACAATATGCCAAAATGGCATCATTTTAAGATACATTCTGCAGGTTCCTGCTATCCCCAGAACTGCATTCAACTGAATAAACTCTTTTTGCTAGTGTTCTATAACAGATGTTGTTTAATGCAACTGCAGGAGCGCACAGCTGTTCTGCATTTGACTAAAAACTTTTTCCAGAAAGTCACAGAAAGTTTTGTACTGAGCTAAATTCCAGTCTTAATAAACAAGTTAAATAAAACCTCCTAGAAGCTCCTTCGTATCTTGATGCACTCTCACTTGCCTCCAAATACTTCCCTAGTCACGCTCCTCTTGATGCAAAGTAATAACAAAATTATGTTCTTGTTTATTAGGGCTGCCAGCACTTGTAGATGTTCAACAGTCATTGAATGCACATTATCTATGAACTTTGAGGTAACAGCACCTGAAAGAAAAATGGGTTTTTCGTGTAATTATTGAGAAATTTGACATATGAAAAATTCACTGCTGGGAAACATTACTGTGGCTCAGCTGTTCTGCTTCTTTGCACAGTGTTATTCTGCAGTAAACATGACAGATATTAGTAGAATTTAAGTAAATAACCTCATGTTTATGATTCAGTGTCATGTGGAGAAATGATGTGGGGATTGTTGCCATTTTTTATCTGCTCCAGGGTGGCTTATTTGTGTTTCAAAACACTGAGATAACAAGTCTTCCAATATTCTGGCCAATAATCTTTTATGTTTGCACAGAAGAATAATTGCATAATAAAGTTTTTGGCATTTGCACTTCGTTGATTTATGTAAACTCACTTAGAGTATTTCCTTCTTTCACAAACCAAGTTGCCACTAAGTATCACTGTGTCAGAGATGATAGCCTCAATAACTTTCGCTTAGCTAAATGAGATACTTCCTTGAAAATGAAACAATTGTCTTCTAGACTTGATACAAATTTGAATGTCCACTCAGTAGGAAATGTCAACATTTCATTGTTTGATTTCAATTCTTATCAGAGCGAGTAAGTGAAATAAAACTTTTCTTTCTCTTTTAAATGAAAAATTTCAAAATAGATATACAAAAATAACCACAGTTTGTCATGTTTTTATTTTTAAATGGAAATGACATATCCCAATATTGACAAAGGAAAATGCTTTGATTTGGTTTGTTGAACTGACTAGAAATATTTCTTTTAATTTTCACACTGAAATGTGCTTTTCTGGAGTTGTAAGTTATCTCCTGGGTATACAAATTACTTCTCAAGAATGGAAGCATTGTCATTCTGCTCTCTGAGATGGCTTCCTAGACCCAGAAGTTTTCCATGAAGCATTAAAGCACTTAGTTGAATAACTGCATTGTATTACATGGGACTTGGTCAGAGCCATGTTTCATGTGTGTGAATTAGATATGTGAGCCTGGGTTCTCAGGAAATATTGTGTGCTGCAGTAAGCCTTATATTTTTAAGTTTCTCTTCTTATTTTGATCCCTTTTCTGTGCTTGTTTAGTATTTTCTTTTCTGTAAATTCAAAACTATTTCCAAAGAGTCTCTTTTCCTCTCCCTGTCTCTCTTCCTCTCACCTTTACACTTTCCTTTCTTTCTTCCCTCCTTCATTCTTTCCCTCCTCTTTCCTCTTTCTCTCTTTCTTCTGTCCTTTTTTTACCACATGTAACTTCAGTATTGATGGTGAATATAACCATTTGGCTGCCTTTGTTGCTAAATGTTTGAACTGTTAAAGCTCTCACTGACTCTGGTGTTCTGTAATAATATATCATGACAATTGTTTCAACATTCACTGGTAACACAGTATTTTCTGCTATGACCTCTTGTTGGGGTTCAACCCGAGCCAGCAACCAAGTACGACACAGCCACTTGGTCACCAGTGGGATCAGGGAGACAGTAGGAAAGGTAAAAGGTGGAAAACACCTGGGTTGAGATAAAGACAGTTTAATAGGGAAAGCAAAAGCTGTGCACACCAGCAAAGCAAAACAAGGAATGAGTTCAGTGCTTCCCAAGGGCAGGCAGGTGTTCAGCCATCTCCAGGAGAGCAGGGACCCATCATCTGTAATGGTGACTTGGGAAGACAAACACCATCACTCCAAATGTCCCCCCTGCTTCCTTCTTCCCCCCACTTTATATACTGAGCATGTTGTCATATGGTTTGGAATATCTCTTTGGTCAGTTGGGGTCACCTGCCCTGTCTGTGTCACCTCCCAGCCTCCCATGCACCCCCAGCTTCCTCACCAGTGTGGCTGTAGGAAAAGCGAAAAAGGCCTTGGCTCTGTGCAAACCCTGATCAGCAATAACAACTCTACTATCAACTCTGTGTTCATCAGAAATCCAAAACCTAACCCTGTACCAGCCACTGTCTACTCCAGCCAAAACCAGCACATGTGTCCAGATATCCTCTTTGCTCAGTATCACAGCATACTTCAGTACAACTGCTCTCAGAGCCGCTGCCTGTTAACATGGGGGGAAGATGGAAGAAAGCACAGAGTCTTTCCCCAGATCTTGGGACACCCTTCTGCCAGTCTATAGCTCTCTGGCTTAGTTGCCCATAGCCTTGGGCCAGGATTTCACAGTACCCTCTAGTTAATTTACCGATCTACTACACTACATTTCTTCCTGCAATCATGATGGTCGTGTATAATGTGACAGTCAGAATTAATAAAATATTGCCTGTTGCCTAGACTTAAGTCACAATATTAATGGGCAAAACTGCAATAACCATTAGATTTATTAGATTCTGCCATGCACATTTATAATATGGAAACGAAAATTTGGAACGTAAAAACCACACAGATGCAGAACATTTTACAACATGTATTTGAGGCAGTTTAGAGTTACTGCTAAAATATTCCAACACGTGGAGAAAGACAGATTGTCTAATTTCATACAACACTTATGAATAAAGTCATAAAAACTTGGTTATATGGACTGAAGAAAATCTTAGCTGTGGTCTCCCAAGGGCTAGTCAGAACAGAAACATGATTAAATCTGACCAGCGGAGCTTCTGTGTGACACTATGTTAGAGAACTAAGTAGCCAAGGTCTATCATACTAAGAAGTAGGTCTGTGACAAAATTATGTTTTTTAAAGACTGTCAGCTGTGTGGCATGTCAAAGAAACATTATTATTTTACAGTAAAGCAATCCAGTGGATAGACTGTTATGCAGAAGTACATAGCTATTAACATGAAGTTCCAAGGACTAAACCTTTTTTCACCATTAATTCTTGGGTAAGTAATGCCACATTAGGCTATTTCCTGTGTTTCTTTGATTAAAAAGAGACACTTGGTATTTTTCTTGTTGATGACAAATATTCTGATTAGTTAGTAAATTGGTCATCTCAAGTGTATACCACTGAAAGAAAGAGTATAGTGATGTTTGTAGAAACTGCCTAGTAAACAAGCTTTAAAACACAAAGCATTATCCAACTATTGAAGCCAAAGGAGAACTTTAGCAAAAGTCAGAGCTTAATTCAGCTCTCACTGAAGAAGGAAATGCTCTTTCAGACTGCTGGTTTAAAAATCAAAAGGAGAATTTATCTGCGCTTTGTTTTTCTTATTATTAAGTCAAGATCCTATAAATATCAGGGCACTGTCACAAATAGAGCTGGGCAGTCTATTTTTAAGGAAAATTTATTTAACAAAACCTTTTTACATTGTGACTGACCCTTCAAGTTCAGTGACCACTCTGCTGCCTTTGGCAGGATCTCAGGAAGGGAGGGAGGGCTTAGCAGATGATAGAAAATGTCTGGAGCTCCCAGAAGTACTCTTTCAGATCTAGCGATTGGTAAAAGAGAAAGACATGAGCAGGGCTATTTTAAGAGTCTAACTGGGGCAATTTGAGAGCAAAAACTGAAAAACTGATGGAAAAAGCAGTGGAAAGAAAACTCTGAGATGGAGAAATGTGTTACACAAGGAAGACACTGGATGAAACTTGCTAAAAGTTTGACAAGTAGGTGAAATCTGAGGAATAAAAACTATGATAGCCAATGTTTTCAATAAGTGACATGCGAAATGGGAAACTGGAGTAAAAGCCATGTCATCCATGGTCTTTGTATGATGTCTCTGCAGGCTGAATGCAAGCTGGGCTTTTATGTGTTATGTGATACTTAAATATATTTGAGTGGCCCAGGAGGGGCTTGCTGATGGTTTGCCATCACCTCAGAGACTGCTACTTGTTACTGTGTGTGTTGGAACTGGGTTGTCACAGGCTCTGTGTCTGCTCCTTGCCTTGGGGATGACAGGTTGGCCACACTTAGAGCAGTTGTTGAGTGGTTCTTGTGAATATGTGTGAAAAACACATCCTTTCTGTGAACTGCTTTCTGGACAAACCGTTTGATTAGCTCATCTGATCTTATAGATAACATATGCCATGGCATTTCACATAGATATTTTCAGAGAAGAAAAACAAAAGGCTTATGTGCTTCATAAAGATATATGGAGAAGTATTTTTCTTAATAACTGTGACTAGGTAATTTTCTTGAAACACACATATTGGCAACTTATGTCACATTTTGTACTGCACCTTCAGAGCAGATTAAAAAAAAAGTCCAGGCTCTCTGTGAGAATTTGGGCATGAAGCTTGATTAATGAGTCCTTTAAACTCTAAACTTTAAACCATATTTTAATGCAAAAAAAAAAAACCACCCCAAAACCCCAAACAAACAAACAAACATACCAAAAAGAAAACAAACAAAGAAAAATAACTCTAGAAGAGTCAGTGGGAAGTATGGGTATTTAATTTCTGTAGTGCTTGTTTTCATGTACTTAGAAAACTGTATTTCTTTTACCCAAAAGAGAGAGGGAGGGAAAAACCAAGGTCATAATGAAACTTAAAAGGAAAGGCTGCTCCAAAAAAAATATGCGTTCTGAAGAATATTAGAGTTGTCACAATGCTGACACATTCTTAATAAATTTTAATGTGATGATGTTTTAGGCCATAGACAGATTGGTCTGCAAGTTGTTGGGCCCTGCATTTGAGTGTCCTCTGGAACGAAGGCCAGAAGAGGTTGAAGAGCAGCATAGGCCTCTGCCTACTCTCTGTGTTCTATGAGCTATCTACATTTACAGAGAAGCAGATAAGGAGTGCTTGCCAGGCCTGCTCTGCTGAGAGTTTATAGCCTCTGTCAGGAGAACATAATAGGCAGCTGGGGAAACAGCTACATTTGTCAGGCATGGTCTGATATCCAGCTGTGTCTGATCAAGCCTTTAGAATGCTGTGCACTATTTTCACATCTGAAAATCTTTTCACATGCTTAAATTCTCTGAATTTGTCCCTTTTTCTAATGGAGACAGACTATGGTTTGTGAGAGGTTCCCACAGATCCCTCAAAATCTGAAATCATGGGATATTCCAAATCCTATTTTGTTTGGGAACTTCTGTTCATAAAATGAACAATATAATCTGTAATTTGTATTGTTAGGATAGCTCATTGTTCAAAAAATAATAAAAAACCCTCACTCCAGGAAGTCCCTTAGAAGAGGGGGAAAACATTTGTAATTTAAAATTTTGAGTTTTCTATCACATCAAGAGAATTGCTGTCCTGTTCCTATTTCTTCAGCATTTTCACCTTGGAAATGCCTGGGGCGTGTATGTCAGTCACACAGCCAGGGCCCCATGGCCGAACATCATGAACCTGATGCTGACCTTTTCTCCTCCTCTCAGTGAGGGGTTGACCTTTTATCACAGCCTTCTCTACTGGGTAACCTTATATTACTCGTTAGCATCATGGCCCCATGACCCTGCAAGACTGGGAATAATGTTCTAGTCATGGTTTTAGAAATCCTGGTGCTTTTTTTTTTACCACCTTTGCCATCTTCCAGTGTCTTCACTGTCAATCTGAAGTAGCTGCCTTGTAATCCAGTGCCAGCCTCTGGGACCTCCAAATTCCTTGTCTTTTACAGTGTATAAATGCAAAACATACTGAACATGTACTTTCTGTATAAGAACATTATTTCAGATGACTCTCTGGCAAAGAAAATGTTTCTGGATTGGAAAAAACAGACTAGCTTGCAAATGTTGCCAAAAGCACTGAATCTTTCTTGAGGGCAGACACTTCGGATTCTTCAGCTGGCAGAAAATCATTGAGGGATATTTTTCAAAATATAGAGTTCTGTCCCTTTGCAAAATGCTCAGTTCTTTAGAAGAATGTAAAGTGTATTCACACAATACTGGAACCCAGCCATCTGACACTGTTAAAGTAGGAATAATTCTTTCAAATCAAAATCATACTTTCTATTTTAATGCTACTAATAAAATGGACTGAAGGAAACCCTTGCATTTGACTAAGAGTTTATTTTTAGGTACACTATTAGCTGAAAATAGAATTTGCTATACATAGGAACCACATTTTGCCTCTGGTGTGTGTGTTTATGTCTGGACAGGCTTGGATGTGACTACTAGTGACGGATGAATTATCAGTTCTGCTCTCATGGCAAGCCACACTCATGTGCTGGAAGTGTAATGATGAGCTGCTGAAATGCTAAACCCAGAGTCTTAGACATAAACCCAGAAAAAATAGGTATCTGTCTGTGTTGTGGGCACCAATTCCGTAGGCATTCTCTGAATTATTTTTGGAATGTGGCGTCCTTGCTGGCTGCTAGCTCTTTGGGCTTTTAGAAATGTATTTGGATGAATTATATAAAAGTCTGCCCTTTCTTCCCTTTGTTCCATATTTTTATTCCTGTGCTTCCTTTCATTACACACCTCTATGAGGAAAGTTCAAATAGTCTGGGGGAGAGGAGAAGTAATATAGGCTGTTGTATTTGTAGACAGGAGCAGTAAGGATCATGTTGAGTACTGTCTGCCTGGTTCTGTTGAGCTGACCTATAAATTATCATTACACAACTTCGTAACATGAGCTATAAAAATAAGTATTGAGAAATGAATAGGTCAGAGAATAAGAGTGAGTTCATTCTGTTGTGATTTCAAAACCACAATAGTTTCCCCCTTTCCTTTTCACCCCACAGAAGCAGAAATGAAATGATGTCATTTTACCTCAGTTCCTCTGTCAGATTTTCCATAATTCATTGGTAGATTCAAGAGTTCAAGCAGTTCAAGAGTAGTTTACCCTCTTTATTCTTAACTGGTTCTGGTTTTTTTTTCTTCTAATTTACTGAAAAACACGTATTTTTCTTAATTAGATTTTTCAAAATGGATTCTGTTTTGTAGATGCCCTTGAAAGAGCCTACATTGAAAACTTTCCAGACAGTGGTCTAACTACACAAAAGATGTAGTATATACATATTAATATCAGTACTGCTGTATTGGTATGAACACAGTTCTGCACAGTCTGGAGGTGTCCACTACTCAGAAAGTGGTTTTGTTTTCGTAACTCAACCTTAGCTTTTTAGCAGCAAAAGGTGATATTTAATGAAAAAAAAAAATCTCTTGTACATCGATGATTCTTAGAATATGAAAATAAGAAAAGATTACTGATTTAATAAATGGAAATCCAAAGATTCCTAAATGCTTAAATCCACAGGACTGTGAAATGGTGTCTTCTAGAAATCGAAACAAGTGAATTAAGTCCCTCAGACACAGTCAGAGCACTGAAAATATATTATATGCAAGTCACTGTAGTTTTGAAGATGAATAATGTGGCAACATAAAACATTCTTCTGTGATATCCAGATGCACAGAAAGCAGGACAGTGCAGTAACAGAGGCCCTTAAGCTGCCATTCACATGGAATGGTGTGGCTCAGGCAGCACAGCTCAGGGAGCAGCACAACTGGGTAATACTTGGCCCCTGTGAATGCAGCTGTAGTGATTCTGCTGTTCAAGCCCCCTCATATTGCAGTAGTTGAGAAATCAAAGGGCGTAGTTTAGACAAGAGATGGGAGGTTGAAACCCTTATTTTGGAATATTCAGAACTGCAGGAGGCAAGCTAAGAGGAGAGGAAGAAGTATCACTGCCTAGAGAAACGATTCTGAATCAGAAGGAATCTAGACTATTAAAATCACATTTTAAAAGCAATCTAATAGCTCTGATATTTAAGTGTTCTTTTATATTAGGTCCTGCTGTTTATTAAATGATTTTTAAAAAACAACCTGGTGACTACCTGGAAATATAAATGTCAGTACCAAAGAGAGGCCCATCCCAGTGCATCTCCAGGTAGCTCCTAGGACAGTTTAGCTATACCAAGTCACCATCTAGTCTTGAAATGCTTGCTTCTGTTCTTGTGAATAGTTTTAAAAAAGACATATTCATGTCAGAAACTTGTTCCAGTGGAAACTCAGTATTTTCCTGTTACCACTGAGTGCCATAAAACCTGAGATAGAGAATTTTCTCTGGTTTAGTGTCTATGTCCCCATGATTCCAGCCCACACAGTGTGGGTACCAGGCTTGAACAGGACTGTCTGGGCCAGATGTTCCAGGTCAGGCACACTCCTATCAATGATGGAGATGGAACTGAGGTCCAGGCTGGTATTACAAGGTGGTTCTGTGTGCAGAGACATCTGGTTCTTCCCAAGCACACATCAGCCTCAGCCAGCAGAGAGGCCACCTGAGTGATCAGGGCAGCTGGGGCTCAAATGGGAGGCCAGATCCTGTGGCTGATGTGACAATGTCTTCAGCTGGCTGAGCTTTCACATGAAACATGGAGGGATTAGTTATCCTGGAACTGAGCTGATGCCGAGAAACTCAGTGATACTTCTTAGGCACTCTTTCTGTAGTGGACAGTGAGAGACGGGCTCCTTCAGAGTGCAATTACAGGAAAAATTCTCTAATGCTTTTGCTCTGACTCATTCTTAAAAGCAGCCTATCAGTTGCCATTGACTGTTTTGGGAGCCTGGCAATACACGTAACCCAAAAAAATGTCTTTGCTAAATGACTAAGGAGAAAGGTTCCTAACTGGCACTGTGAATCATTTTGCTGTGGCCATGCATCTTTTTTAGCTGTTGAAATACCTAAGGTGGGTATGTCTTAAGCCAGTTTCTGATAAAATCAGGAATAAAACCAAAGAATCCTAGTTCACTGATTTTTTTTTCCCTGTAACCATTGGAAAACACATTGTACTTTTCTACCTCTAGGTATTTTCGATGATTTCAACTTCCTTCTGAAACTCAGACACAAAGCTGCTTGCAGTATATGACTTTCAGATATACAAGGATGTTCTGATATAAATATGGAACCAAAGAGGGTTTGTAATTTTTAAAATACTTATTTAAATGTAAGGAGCATATTTGCAGTAATTGAAGATTTGAGTTCAGTGAAAAACTGTTTTCCATAAATGATACTCAGACACCTTAAACCATATCAGAGGGAGCACTAGGGACTCTGTCTTTAGTTTCTCCTTTGAAGAGTCCCAGTGCAAATGGAGGACACTTGAATGTTTAGAGTTATTTTACATGATACAGCACCCTCTGATTTCCTCTGTTACTTTAAAAGATTTATCTCTTTGTGTTTGGACTTTCTAGGGTGACTAGCGTATGCAGTCCCTTCCTGGTCTTCACATTCCGTTGAGGAATGGCAGTTTGATCAGGAAATATTAGCTCTCTAGAGAAGAAATACAGGAACAATTCTTCAGAATGCTTATATTTGTAATTTGCTTCCCTTTCCCAGGCTTTATCTTCCTTTGACAAGGTTTGTGTTTCCAGTCTAGAGAGCTTCTGGATTGTTGCCTATCAATTTCTTATAGGAGTAGTTGTTGTGAACCTCCTGCTTTATCTCTCTATGCCTGGATGTCTCCTCAGTTTTTTCCAGGGAAACATGTCAGTTCTTAACCTTAGTGAAAAGCCAGATGAAATGATCCAAGTGCCACACGAAGTAAATTGCAGCCCAGTTTTTCCTTGTGGAATACCACTCTAATTGTTTCTGGCAGATAATGCTCAAGTTTTCTCTACCAGGCTTCCCGTCCCTGGCAGTGTTTATGCATGGGCTTTATATCTCTGGATGTTTGTCAGTTCTGGTGAACAAAACTTGTGATAATTCACTGATGGTAACTGAAGAGGTGAAGTATTGATGGGTGTAAAAGGGAAACCTTACCTAAGACATGAGATGTCTTAGAGCAGTTTTCCCACCTGAGTTGTGCAGATGCTCTCCTCCCCTTGTGAGTTCCACCTCTACTACCCCTGATCCGGCTAATTTGCTTGCTTTACTAAAAAAGTTGTGTATCTTTTCTAAAATCCTGTTTTGACTTTGCATTGCTCAAGTTCATGCATTCCAATAAGTCATGTGACAAATCTTTCAATAATTTATTTTTTATCGTAATTTGAATGTGCAATATATATTGGACTTGGAAAATTGCAGTTCTTTTGAAGTGTTCAGGCACTCTGAGGAGTGTTGGTAGATACTATCTGTCTGTACATGGTGCATTCCAGAAGTTTGGAGCAGTATATAAGAACTGCAGCTCACAAGGGCTGCGAAGTGCACACGACCTATGGAAAGGGGGTGAAAATTTGAATTGCTCTGGTACTTTGAATGGGTAAAGCAACTTCTCAGCTCTGTTTCACCCAAGTTTTGAAACTAGTTCTTGACTTAAAGCATGTGAATGCCTTACTGAAACTGGGAAGATCATGGCTGAGAAAGAAATTTAGAACAGATTTATGTTCTTTGTCAGACTGGTGCTTTGAAGTAGGCTATTCTAATGGAGCTCCAGAATCTGCAAATTGAATGCTTTTTCACTTTCAATTTGCTAAGATTTCTACCATAAATGCAGAACTTTAGAAGCTCAAAACCACCTAAATAGCATAGGCACTTTTGAAAATGTACCCAAAATTTCCAAGGGGAAAAAAAAATCATAATTGTGAGAAAAAAATTAATCTAAGAAATCTTGTGCTTACAGCCAAATAAAAAATGTTGACTGCTTCAGTGGCTGTAAATACTTTATCTAAAACTGACTTAACTATGTGTATGCTCTTGATAGGATTTGTAAAAATGCTTTTATTTTGTATTTGCAATATGCCCTATGTTCTTGATTTCTGTCACTAAAGTTTTTTAAAAAGTGTTGTTGGAAAAGATGTATAGGCTTGAAGAATTATCTGGGTAATCAATTTATACTCATTTACATTTAATAACATCCTGTTGTTCCTGGAAGCACACTTCCTGTAATAAAAGGGCATTTCTCTTTGGGTTTATATGCACCAATTTGATACAACCTTCCTCTGGTGTGGATAGATACTACAGAAAATTCACACTCTCATGTCTGTTTGTATGCACTTCAGTTTGAAAAAGTCATCCCCATTGATTTTCATTTGGGTTTTTTTTAGTCATTACAGTAAGCAGAATAATTTCTAAATCAAGATCCTGTATAACAATTTTCACCATAAAATCTTTCTTTTGAAGCTTGCTCTCATAGCTTCTCCTATTAACATGGCTATTCTTGGACTCAAATTGCAATTGCATGTCTGATCTCTTCTTTATGTATTGATTACCTCTTGCTTCATCACTCCCACCCCTTTTATTAATAAGACAAAATAACAGCTTGAAAGTCAGCTTTCATCTCTCTCATCATTGGATTCATCAGCTAGAATGTAAGAGATGTCTGGGAACAAACCAAGTCTTTCCTCAGTTAATTAAGGATGCACTTTCTATAATTAATGCAAATTATCATTTAAACAACTTTGAGAAAAGGAAACAAGGAAAATTTCTTGGCCATGAATATCAGAGTTCTGCCAATGCACTTAAGGAGGTCAAATGACCTGACAACATGCCTGAACCCTCATATGGTAAAATAATAAAAAGGAGCAAGAATTCCTGTATAGCGTTCCAATTTAACTGTGCTGAGAGGTTTCTAAAAGAGAAATATGGTATGAGAGAGGAAGTAAAAATGTAAGAAGACAACAATTAAATTAAATTATTTTATTTGTGTCTTCCAAAATGAACAGCTGTTATATGTTACTGCATATTTTCCTCTGTTATATTCTTTCTTGACACAGATGTGTTTCTGACTAATTGAAGGCTAATTAAAAACATTTTCCATATTCTGCTTTTCCTTGCTACAATTTCTTATGGACACAGATATTCTGTAAAGAAATGCCATATTATAAAACCCATTGATTAAAAAAAAGGCATCCCCATTTTGTTTTGAAAATATCCTGCATAAAGATATCGCTAGCATTTTTCAGACCTTCACAACAGGCCTGATCTGGTGAAGTCAGTGCAAGCCTTTCCACTGACATCAATGGGCAGTGGATCAGGGCTCATTTATGTCCTACTTCTAGCTGTGTTTTCTCCATTCTTTTATTCTACAGTGTTTTCATGCTGAGATTTGTTGAAGTTGATAGAGGTAATTCTTGCATTTCTTTGTAATTCTACACAACTGGCAAATACTGTTTTTATAAGTATTTTTTAATACAGTGATTTTTTCCCAGTTATTTAACAATCCCATGGAAAGAACAAACAGAAGGAACTGTATTTGTAATGAGAGGATATAGATCAACAGGACAACTGTGTAGGAACAGTTTTGGCGAAAGACTGCCAAACCCCAGAAATTTCTAATATAGAAGCTACCATGGGACTTCAAGGTTTCAGTTTCAACTTTTGTGTGCAGAAAGCTGCTGCTGTGCTTTCAGGGCACACCCCATCCACCACTTTGGAATTAATATTAACCCTAATAGGCACTGTTTATTTGACTTCTGCAAAACTTAAAAGTGGTTTTCCTAGACATTTTTGATACATAGAAATTATACACTTACCTCAGAGTGAGTGTTCTGCTCTTTTGATAAACAATATGGTCTATAGCTGGCCAAAGCTACTCATACAAATTGTCTGTTCTGGAGTAATTTTGGATTTAAGGAAGGAAGAGCCTGCTGACTGGCAGTTTCTGCAGTGGAGGATGGTCAGGCTTTTCCTTTGGAGGGTAACTGGAAGAGAGAGAAAGGAAGCTGAAGAGCTAGAGCAAGGTACAAGAGAGCTGTGGTATCTGGGGCAGATTAGCCTAATTACTCTCTAAATTTGCTAAAATCTTGATAATTCAGTGATCAGAATATCCTCAGGAATGACAGAAGGAGGAACTGAGACAGGCTTGCTGCTTGTCTCACAATAGTGATGGGAGAGTGGTAAACAAAGGTCAATATGGGTCTTCCAGTCTTCCTGTAAAAACAGTATCTTTTTTCACACTGAAGTGTTGCTGTGCATCACATTTTGATTGCTTCTAAAAAAGGAACTAAATACCTCCCCCCATCAATTCCCCATCAGAATACAGTAATGAAATGCCCAGCTGTAGATACAGCAAAATTCATTCCAGTTTTGCTCAGTTATTGTCTGTCTCATCTTTAGCAGATGGCTGGACGATGATGTCTGCAGTAATAAAAATATTAAAAACAAAAATTGCCAGCTGAATTGGAAAACTGACTGATTTCTATTTTTATAATGTGGTACATGAAGCCATTATCTCCCAAGCCAGTAATGGCCATATTCAGCAACAGCCATGTGAGAACATTTAGTGGAGAGAAGAAGCAGTACTGGATTTCTCCATCCCTTGACTTCTGGGAAGAAATGGCGCCTCACATCACATGCAAAGTAAATATATATATATATATATATACAGTGCTTCCATATGTAATTAAGAAGTGTTAGCTGTAACATACTGGCAGCAGTGAGACAGCCCTGGTGAGACAGAATATCTCTGAGGTTTGCTTCGACACTGCTTGCACAAACCCACGTATGCTGTGTGGCCAGCACTGCATGTCACCTCCATGCTCACAGGGAGAGGGATGTCTTTGGAGCAATCAGTAACATCGAGGTGCTTCTGAAAGAGTATGGCCTTCATTTGCATTCCAGGTTCTCCCCTTGCTCCCTAGTATATAGTGGGTTTTTTAGCTGTGGGAATAGAATAGAATAGAATAGAATAGAATAGAATAGAATAGAATAGAATAGAATAGAATAGAATAGAATAGAATAGAATAGAATAGAATGCAAAATTGCTCAGGTAGACTTCCTTTCTCCTACAGGGTCTATGCTCTGAATTATAAAAAAATAGAGGCTGAACTAGTCACGTACTGAGAGGTGACAGAAAGTGATGACCAAATGATGCTGTCAGAATATTTGCTAGATAATGGTCTTAATTCTCTTTATACTGGCTAGATCTCTAAATGACAGAAGATCATATGGCACTAGTTCATTCACTCATGTGAGCAATATTTCACTCCTGGAGAGTGAGATTCTATCACTCTGTCATTGAGATGCATTGTTATATTGGGAACTTCTGTGAATTTTTAACCTACTCAAAACATAGATTAAGGCTTTTGAAATGAGAGAGAATTTTCAGAGCTGTGGCTTAATAGCTCATTGTTTGAAATACAGTAGAGGATTCTGATTTTCTGGAATTATTAAACATCCTTCTTGAACTCAGACTCCACAGTGATATCTTGATTATCTCAGATAATGCTGGGGTCAACATCCTGATACGTAGAACATCCAAACAGTTTAGCAGTTGTTACATATGCTCTAGCAGTAATATTATAATTTAAATGTCTGTCCTAAGATTATACTGAGATTTGGGTGTTGGCTTTTTTAATTAGAGAAAATCACTGGCCAACAAAACCAGCAGTTTTGTTTTCTTTATGGAAAGTGCATGAAGAATCCTACATCTGGCATCTCAGATCTCATGTTTAATTAGCATAACACAGTATTAAAGAGAACAGCCTCTTCATTTGTTTCATCTTTCAATTTCAAATTCTGTTCAAAAAGGGGGTATGAAGAAATGTGAAATATTGTCCTGTTGTATTGTGTTTGGCTCTTAAAATCTGTAGTGTACTAATTAATGTTAGGTTGTTTCAGTTTCTATGGCCAGGAAATTAATTAGTGTATTGTTCAGATGACAGAAGATGCACAAATCTATTTTTACACATCTTATCACTTACATTTGGGGAAAAAAAAAAAGCCCTTTTCTGAGTGCTGGGGATAAAACAGAATTTTTATTTGTTGTTCTTTTTTTTAGCTAGGACTGTGCACACCTTCTTTATTGTTTTATGTTCAGACCTACCTACTGAATAAGACTTTTGCTCTCCCCTTGCCATCCACTGTAACCTGATAATTTATAGTTTTGGGAGGGTATTCTCCAATTTAATGTTCCCACTGAAACGACGTGCCTCTCACTCACTTCCCTCTCCCCCTCCCCCTGCCGCTGGCTGGAGAGGAGAATTGGAGGCACAAAAGGTAAAGAGCACGGGGTTGAGATAAGAACAATTTACTGGAAATGACAATGAGATAAGAACTCGAACAGTAACAATACCAATGACAATAGATGGCAACTCAGAAGTGGGCCCTTCCCTGTTCCTGGAAAATTATGTACCCTGGTATAGAATAACCTCCAGGTCCTGGCCATAGCTGTCCTGGCTACTGCAAAAATTAACCCTGTTCTGGCCAGAACCACGAAACAACTATAGTGACAGGTTTACCTTTCAGTGGCAGATAGGGATGGACCAAAGCTTTGAAAACCAGAGTGTTGTAGTAATTATTTTTCTTATTCATGCATTTTAAAAACAAATGCAGAATGCTACTGGCCAACTTTATAACAGTGTGAGAATAAAATGCATGTGTGCAAAAGAGTTTCACAACTACCAATGCAAAGACTGAAAGAAGAGAAATTACTCTTAGTCTTGGTTTTCTGTTTTCCAGGTGATGCTTGCCATTTCATAATCTCTAAGAGAAAATAAAATACCTCTTGTGTAGCTTTTTCTATTAAGGACTATATTTAAATCTGATATTCCTTTAGAGGTCAAAAATGGACTTGGACTTCACCTTTATCTACAGAACATGAAGTTTTAAAATAAGATACTCCCTGCCTTCTGCACTTTGTCACTAAAGGTTTTTCTGAGCTAGATGTGGAATCTTCATAGTTAACAACCATTAATTTCTCCAGTCTCCTGCTTATCTCACTTAAGGGTCACACGGTAGGCGGGCAGCTCCACACCTTAGTGATGTCTTCAGGCAAGACACATCTGCCACTGCTTGTTTTGGACTTGCCATCCATTAGGTTTCATTCATGGTCTATACTTCCTATATTTGAGAGGTTGTGACCAGTCAGTCCCCATCCACTTTTTTTGGCTACTCATGGTTTTATAAAGCTTTGTCGTATTTTTGCCCAGCTGAGTCCTTTCCAGGCACGAGAGCCCTAGGTACTCGACTGCTCCATGGATGCCAGCTGCTGCACATCCTGTTGGTACTGCTGCCCCTCCCTGTTCCTCTTCCAGCTGCACTGTACCCGAGACCCAAGTACCCAAGTACACTGTACTCAAGCTGCACTTGGAGACAAGGGACTCACCTGCACATAGGATTCATGATGCAGCATGGGTTTACACTGGGGAAAAGCTCTCTCCTTTTCTTTCTCGGTCATTTTTCCTTATCTAATAACTCCTATAATTTATTTGCTACTTCAACTGCTACCGAGCAGTGAGCTGATGTTTTCCTAGTTCTTATACCAGTTATAGCTTCCAGACTTTTCCTGTTGTGATGGTGTTCATCTCAGAAAATCCTTGTTTTATATACTTGGAGCTTTTCCCCTCATTTGTGAAGAACCACTCACCCATGGCTATTTTTGAATCTGCCACATGCTAGTTTCATTTGATATTTCTATTTCTTGTATTGGAGAAATATGAAGAATGAGTAGACCTCAAAAAATATGTTCAATGTATTAAATCATCCTTTTATTCTCTTATCTTGTTTAATAAACAAGTCAAGCTAATGCATTCCACAATGCATTTGATGGTCAAACTGTGAGTAATTTTTTAGAAATCTTTTAGGATACTTTTTTAAAAGTCAGTTTAATAACATTTTTATGCAACTCATAAAAGCGGCAGGAAATAATATTGGAAGGAGTTATCTTCATGTTTCTTAAAAGATTCCCTCAAAGAAGTGTAGAACAGAGTACATGGTGATGTGTTACCCTAAATTAACAGCTTTGAGGCAAGAAAATTTCCTTGTAAGCTTTAAAGGACACAACGGGACACTATGAGAGACACTGATGGGAAACAGCATTCTCACAAACATAACTGAGCCCAGCATAGAGTCACTCTAAACATCTGTTTGGACAAACATTCACATTTATAGCTTGCAAAATCAATAGAAATATTCACTATTTTGCCTTCATTTTAGTTTTGTGAAGCTGAAATATTGGAAAATAATCAGGGAAGCTTCTCTTTTGCATGCTTCTAATACAACCTAAAAGCCCACTGTATTTTGTAAAACGAATCTTAATCCTTGATACCACATTTTCCTTTTTTATTTCTTATGTATACTTCCATCATTAATTATAACATATTGTATTCATTAACTATAGTAAATTTCCCACAAAAGAAAGTAACTAAACTGGCAAACTCTTTTGCATTGTAGGATGGAGTTTGCAATACATGTTTGCAAAAACTCACATATAATGCACCATCTATTTCCTCCTGACACTGAGTAGCAAGGAGACCCACTGGACTGGCGCACGCTTCCTATACTACCTCTGAGGGGAGCCATTATCCAGCAGTTGTGATCAATGCCAAGAAACCATCTCTGCAATCCTTGCAGGGTTACACAGGCCTGATTCTTCTCCTGTTTAACTGATGTAAATCAAAAATAGGCTGCAGCCACATAGCCTTCATGGCATGTTGCAATAGAACAGACATAAAATACCACTAAAACCATTGCAGTCCAATCTGTTGTTTTCAGTACAGTACAAAAATGAGAAAAAGTCAAATGAAGCTGCGTAGAAAAAAATAACTTTCAGTTTTTCTTCATTTCAATATCTGGTTGTGTGTGACTTGGTAAAGCTCATTCAGGATAGAAGACATTCTTAGCTACTCCAAAGTTTGACCAAATATAACTAAACTGTTAGAGAACATTTCTCTTGACTTTAACACTTGTTTAATGGTACTCTACACATTTATTTGAAGTTAAAGACATATTCTGAAGTTGAAATTTCATTTTCAATTGAAACCCTGAGTGACAAGCATAATTTTTTAGCCCACAACTTCATTTGGAATGGTGGAGGAAAGATGTAGAAGAAGGCAGAGGAAGAGAGATGAAACAATTCAAGTAACAGATGGTGAAATGGTATATAATTATTATTGCTATGTTTTGACTGATGTTCACAAAGAAAATATCCCATGTCTTTGTGAACCTTGCATTACTTTTTAGACTAGTGGGGATTGGTTTGTAAATTTTTTTAAGTACTGAATTGTCGTGATATACTCTTAGAAATATTATTGGTTTACTGAGGGAGCCAACAACAATAGTAGTGAGAAAATTACCTTCTTAAGTACAATCGCCTAAGAAACAGTTTCTGAAAAACTCTACAAGGAATGGGCAAATGATATAGTTAAAGGCTGCACTGTATGTGAGAGATTAGTGAAAGGTTTTCCTTTATGTTGAACTATTTCCTTTACTATTGAAACTATTTCATGGGATATTTACTTTAAATGCAGACTAAATGTGTTTTCTTAGTTGCAGTGAAACCTAGAGTGATAGACATAAGAAAACTTTCCTTAAAAGTGCAAAACTTCATGTATTTGAAATCCATTTTTCATTATATTTTCTTCTTAACCTCTGTATTTGTTATTATATTTTATTTTGTACTTCCTAGAAGGCAAATGACAGAAAAGTCAACTCTGAATAAACTTAGGGTGCATGCTTTTTAAATTACTCCAAAAGAAGTCATAGTAAATAGTTTTGTCTTCACTGTGTAGATCCTGCTGACTCTTAGCCAGGCTCAACAACAGTTGACAATGCCAAGATGTGCTTGCTGAGAGCTATAGGATAAGGACAAAACCCTTAACAGAGTAGTTGGTGTGGTTAGTAATTATTTTCAGTTTTTTTCTCAGAGATTTTTGTTTTCCTAATGAGGGATTGTCAAGAGATCAAAGGTAATGATGTCATTTCATGTCCCCAGTCTCCTTATTTTGGATGGGCACAGCAGACGTGGAGCAGAACAGGGGTTGTGTTTCTTTCCTTCTATTTAGAGACTCTTAACAATGTTGCAAAGTGTGGGGTTTTGCGAGGAACGGAGGCACTTATGTTTTGGAATTTGGACTCACACCACTACTAGATCATTTTGCACAGACTTCCAAAAATCTAGAAACCCCAAAACCCAATCATATGATAACTTCTGGCTGAACTCCTGCCCAACTTGAACTAATGTCAAATATTGCTTTAGCTAAACTAAATCTCTCTTGGTCCTGGCTTTCAAATAAAACAGTTGTTATTTTTGTTTTGTTTTTTTCCCTGTTAAATGAACAAATCTGCTTGGGATGTCCTTAAATGTCCGTGCACAGATTCACTCCAAAGTAATATATGACTAAGACAAATGATTTGAGTTACTGATTTCATGGCTGGAGAGAGTGAGTAAGAAGTGCATTCTGTCCCTTGGCTGTCATACACTGCTTTACCATGTCTCCATTAACACCCCAGTGAATGTGTTGGTTACTACTCTGGATTCTCTATTTAATACACTGTATGAAACTCTCACTGGAAAAACAAATTAGTAGTTTGGTTTATCTTTTTTTTATCTTGGCACAATGATGCATTTTTCCTAATCAGCTGATTTAAAGCAAAATGAGGGGATAAGTTTCATTTGAAGTGCACCTCCTGCCTACAACTATACAACTCTTTGCTGACAGCTCATGAAATCAAACTTTGGGCAAGGTTTGCATGGCCCAGTACCAAAATAACATATTACAGTAGGTTTTTTGAGAGCTTGAAAGGCATGGCAATGACCTAAGACTAGAATATTGTCCAAACCTAAAGATCTGTTCCAGTATATTCCAGTCAATCTTTACCTTGGGATTTAGGACTAAAGGCAGGGATTCAAAGTTTGCTTTTATTTATGAACATTGTGTGGGAGATCTGCAGAGTTTAGAGCAGAATAACTTTCAAGTCTCTAGGGGTAAATGTGCCATGTGCTTCTGGAAGAATCCTGATGGCTTTCTCAGATAACTGTTTCTTGCAAATCCGCAAGTTTCTTCAAAGCCACCTTGCTATGAAACATAACAGGGGGAGAGGCTAAATATCAAAAGACCTAACTTTCGGTGAAATAGATATAGGTCAGCATTAGATTCAAGCTATAACATATCAGCATTTACCAAATTTGGAGAGGAAGACACTGCACTTCAGATTGCAAAGAATTTTTGGAGCAATGATAAAGATTTCACTGTAATTCCAAGTCACATGCCTGTAAATTGCCTAACAAAGGTCTTATTATTTCCCTTCTGGTTTGTTTTCTTCATGGCATGAAAATTGAGGTTGAGATGCTTTATTACTTCTTAAATGTTGAGATAGAATAACAGAATGATTTGGCCTTCAATTCAGACAGACAGGTGGTATGGATTTATTTAGTTCCTATTGAAGAATGCTTCCAGCAGCTGCTGAAATGGAAAGCAAACACATGAATCTTGAGATGGAGGAACAGCTTAAGCCCAGATTTGTAAACATAACATTTTTATTTCTTTTCCTTGCTAACTCAAAGATTATTCTTGCCAACTTTTCAAAACATATACATGAAACATATGTATCTGCTGATTCAGGTCACAATTTGCAAACACCCAAACTATGAAACAAAAGGAAGCAGTAACTTTTTACAGTGTTGTCTAACAAGGCCCTATTCCATTTTTAAGCAAGAAAATGCATAGGCTCAAAATCTATAACCAGTGAAATGAGCTGAGCAAGCCAAATAATTTTCTATCAAATTGAGCTTCACCTACTGGCACATTTATTACCTTAGGACAGGTAAACAAAGACATCGCTATTAAACTAACTTACTAAAAGTGTTACAGTTTCATAGGTATTGTTTCCTCCTCCTTCTCATTCATTTTGTTCCTTTATCTTCATTCTCTTCTACTTAGTCATTAAAAACTAAGGGCAGGAAACGAAAACAGTAAAAAAAAAAAAAAAAAAAATAAAAGGAAAAAAAGCAAGAAGAAAATGCAATAATTGTAAAACCAAAACCAGAAAAGTAGTTGATTAAAAAGTGTAGGTTAAACATTAATTTTTTTTAATTTTTCTTGAAACATATTTGCCATTTTTCATCCAGTCCTGCTTCCAACTTTCTGTGCAGTACAAACAGCTTTTCAGCTACTCCTACAATGGTGCATTCAGAAAAAGATGCATGTGCTAATGGCACCTGCACAGCCACTCATTTATGGCAGTCAAGGAGCAAGTGAACATGCCAATCAGATAATATATGCAGGTTGGATAACTATATATCTAACTATCTGCCTGTGTGTGGTACTATAGCTAAAGTCAAGGCAGTGGGGTGACATGGAGGCTGATATGTTCTCCAGGGTACATCCATTTTCTCCATAGCAGGAAATTGGTTTTGCAATAGTAATGAGTAATGGACATTGCCAGTATAGTATAAAATAAATTGCTAACTTTCTTAGCTTTAGTTTCAGATTCAAAAAAGGAAAAATTAATCTGAAGCAGGAAGCTTCTCAACATCATATTTGATTATTTTTCTTGTAATATAAATAAATACAAATATTTTAATATATGTAGTTATCTGCTTGCATTAAAGGGATAATATGTGTGCGTATATATGTGTATATATATATATATTCGTGCATTCAATGCAAGCAGATGATTACAAGAATATTAATCTCTGAAACTGAAAATATCAAGGCCTAGGGGATATTGACTAGACATTCTATTAGAACTGTGAAATAATTCTTGCCGCCAGTATTTCTAATGAAGACCATCTGCAAATAGCTTTATTTTTGGTTCCAAAAAAGCATTTTAATTGTTTTTAATCCAGTTGAACTTTTCAGGGATTAGCTATTATGTTCTCATTACTCCTTTCACTGACAAATAACTTTCAGGAGCAATTCCATCATCAAACCAGTTCACCAAGCAGAATATTTTGTTTCATAAATGGGAAAAACAAAACCAACTAAAAAATCCAAACACCAAAACCTCCAAAGAAATCACAAAAACAGAAAATCAAAGGCAATCTTCTACCTCTCTATAAACTGAGTTTAAAATTCTCTGATTTTATGTAGTGTGCAGTTCTAGCTAATAATAGTAATTTTCACGGGCTAGGATATCCAGAATATTCTGGATATAAAATTTAACCACTTTTTTTTAACACTAGGCTGAAAAAAATAACTGGTAGAGTCAAAAACATATTTGTGGCATTTCTGATTGGTTCATTCTTGTCTTTTAGGAATTTACCTAATTGTTTTAATTTTCGTTAGCGGTAATGTAAGCAAAATTAGCAAATGAGTGTATGATGCATATGGAAAAAAGAACAGAAAGTCTGTAGGCATTTCCATTCTGACCTTAAGGAAACTTAGCTTGCTCTTTGACTAAAGGGTGTTCTGGATTCTCCATAAATGCATTCTTTACAGAAGATTATATCCTTTTATTGATTCACAGGAAGCAGAGGAAAGGTGATATTGCAGTAGAATGCATATGAAAGGCAAGGGTATTAACTGATGGCATATTTCTTTGTTTGCCATGCAACTAACCTTCCATATTCTCAGTTCTGTGTCACTGTTAGAGGAAATATAGAAATATACACCCAAAGGTACAATGCTCCTTCATTCCAGTCTGTGCCCATTTTCAGGCAGGAGGTCTGACCAAATGGTTCTTATAGTCTCTTTTGGATTAAGATCCAGAAGTTTTAACTGCAGACCTAACATATTATTTATAGTCTTACAGTGGATTTCTAACTCATTCAACATTAAAAAAAAACCCAAAAAACATTACAACCAAGCAAAACAAAAAGAGAAAACCAAATAAAAACAACCCCCTGTCCCCAGCCTTAATATTTCTATGTGTAGGGCAAAGTTGTCATCTAATGGAAAATGGAATACTTCACTGAAGTGAAAATGAAGTTACAATGATGTACTTGAGAGGATGCCCTTCTACCAGATTGAACATCAAAATCAATGTTTCTGGTACACATTACTCTAATCCACTGGTAGAGTGTTTCTGATAATTATCCCAGTGAGCTCCACAGAGAATTGAGAATTTACTTTGCAGATCCATAAGCCACCTCTGAAGTTATCCAGGATTGTCTATGTTGCATTCTGCCTGGTGTGCCTTTGGACAGTATCTGCTCTGCGCTTCTCTCCTGTCCTTCCCCCTCCCATTCATCCAGCAAGAGATTTCTAGCAACAGCCCTGCCTGACTTGACTGTGTTATTTATGCCTTGCCACTCAGCATGCTTTCTCCCTGGATGCAGCCAGGAACTTGGTCCAGAATCCTGGAGATCAGCTGTGGTGTGGCACAGTTCAGCCTGCTGGAAGTCTGGGAAGAGAGAGCCCTGTAGTGTGCATGCATGTGTGAGAATGTGGGAGCTGAGATCCTCCCCAGTGCACTGAGCTGGGAGGCAAAACACAAGTCAAAACCAGACACCTACTTCTTGCAAGAATCACACCAAAAATGCTGTGACAGGTGAAGTAAGTGCTTTGTTCTCCTCATTTGTGTGCAAAAAGCAAAACCCTTCATGCCAGTCCCTGCAGACCAACATTTCCAGGTCCATGGCTGCCTAGAAGCCTCTCATCACATCAGATCAAGGAAATGCTCAACAGTCCTGGGATATTTGTCAACAGAAACCAAACCATGCTTTTCCACAACAGCTGAGCTATGTGCGGCTGAACTGCTTCCCCTGGTTTTGTTAGCCATTTCCTGGCCTGGGAAAGAGACATATCTGTGGGTTTGGGGAGAGGTTTTTGCCACAGGGCTCCCCTACCACATGGCAGCGTTGTGGGTGGGTGGCACTGGGAGACAGCGGAGCCACGGGGCCATGCAGCATTGGGAACCCAGCAGGGACTGGCTCTACCCCAGCAGAAACTGGCAGCAGCGGGCCCAGGCCCACCTCTGTATCTCACTGAGCTGTGCACAGGCTGGAGCCTGGTGGCTGTGCAGAATAACTACTGACAAAACAGCACTGGGCGAGGAGGTGTGGTGCCAGCCAGCAGCGCAACAGGGTGGTTGGTGCCTGCTCTTCTGGGTTTTGTATGTGACTGTTTGCTAGGCAGATCAGGTCATCTCACAACCTAGAAGTTAGTATTTCATTGGCAGTGGTGGAGCAGAGTCTTCACCTAAGGGAAAGAATTCAGAATTCAAAGAAAAGTAGGAAGTGAGGAAGAATGAATCACTTTTTCAACACAAAGAGCAGGCCTGCCTGCTGGTCTGGAGCTTTCCACTCTTTTTATAGGTTACAGGAAGCTCCAGTTCCTTCAGGGCTCTACCAGATGCAGGGCTAGTGTGGAAGATCATGCCCTAGCAGGAAGAATACCGGTTGTGCCCACCGTAGATGAGGTGTGCATGTGCCAAGGCATTTTTGAACATTTTTGAGAGCGTGGAAAATTGCACACAGTGGTGCAGGGTCTGTCCCCTGTCTTATTGGATATACACTGGCAGACCAGGAAAATTCCTGGGGATCATCCACACTAGTGAGCATACAGAAAAAGAGGTTTCCTCCCTGGGATTTCAGCTAGGGCATGGTACTGTGTGCAGAAAGAACCGGACACTATGTGCATTGTCAGAGAATTTGGCCTCAGGGGAGCTAACAGGGATGCTGTGACAGGATACTGCAGACACAATGACTTATATTTCCAATCAGGATTAATAATTGTTCAGGCCATCAAACATAAATAGGTGGTGTTTAGACAAATGAATTTTATATCAAGCTTTTGGTCATATGTATTCACTCGCTGCCACATCAATTGAAAGCAGGATGAGAGCCATCAAAGCAGCAATAGGTTATGGGCAATCTGACCTGATGGGTCCTGGGAAAAGTGTAGGTTTCAGTGCTGAGTACACAAATCAGCCATGCTAAGCCTGCATGGGAAAAGAACAGCCAGAATATATTGCTCATCAGTATGGCATGAGACGAGTCAGTCTGAAGTTTATGCACGCACACAGTGGGCACATGCATACTCTTTTGGGTTTTTGGGTTGATTTGTTTACTGATGTTCTTATGGCTGTGTTAGCAACACCATGTCTCAAAGTGTCTGAATCTGTTGCTGTCACTGAAACAATGATAACCAGGTACAGAACTCTGTTTCTTTGGAGGAGAAGGGTGCCTTAGAGACAGAAATCACAGATCTGCAATCCATCGAATAAGGCAGAGGAGAATTCTCTGGTTCTGACAGCTCTCCTCCCTGGCAAGCTGACTACTCAGTCCAGAGGTCTGATGCTTATTTTCCTTTTCCTGCTTCTGAGTCGTACAGATTCTTTACCACCATGATTAGGTGGGAAGCACACAGCCCAGGCTGTATAGGTGGCACTTCTTCATGCTGTTCATACTCATATTGGCACTGGAAGAACATTTGGGAAAAGCCATCAATTATGTGCTTTAATAGAGAGAATTTGCTGTGAAATGCAGTTACGAGATAAGCTAAAATATATACAGGAAATGAAAGAAGTCTCTATTACAGCAGCATAACTCACAGCTACAAAGCTACCTGTGCTTATGAAGTCATTGGAGTAGCAGTACAACAAAAATTGAATGTGAAAATTTGGCTCAGACGTGTATATCTCATTTCCAACTTTTAGAATTTTATGGAATTAAACTCTAAAACATTTCAGTACTTCTGTTAATGAACAAAACTTAGAATTTTTGTTAGTCACAATTCTAAACAGATTACAGATTATGCTGATGAGATTTTTCAAACTCCTGATTTTTAGAGTGAAAAAACTGAGCAGCGTGAAAAGTGGATTTTCCCCTCTATTTACTATCTCATTCAGTAAAAAAGCTTCCCATAGCTCAGACAGGTTGCCAAGATTGCAAAGGCTAAGAAATTCACAAATGTGGGCACACCACCTGTGCCTCTGCAGTCCAGGCAGGGCATTGGCATCCCATTTGGAGGGAAAACGAGAGGAAACCATTTATGACTCACTGAGACAGGTGGAGGAACAAAGCAGTGGCTTTGGCTTAATCATGGAATTGACTAGAGGAAAATTTTTATTGCCAAAGGATACACTCTATTTGTGATCAGCTCTGCTGTTCTTGGCTAAAAAATGCATAATTCTCCTTGATGTTCCATTGACTTATCAGCACATGAGTGAAGCCTTTTTCTGGTGTTGGCTTAGTTAAGAGAGGCATCTTTCTAGGCCTGATCCAAATGCTGCTGCAGTCAACCAGATAGGAAAAAGAGTAAGTTACCAAAGAGCCATCACACCAAAATACAGAGCATTTGTTACAGCCTTGAGTTATGACTCAGACTGGTGGCTAAGGAAAGTATCCCTACATTTCCCTTTGCTCTTTAATTATTAATTTTTATGAGAAACATTAAAAACATCCCGGTTTCAACTTCTTGACTTAAAAAGCTTTTGTTTCCTTCAAGACAGAATTTTTTGCAAAAGTGAAATATTTGAAATATTTGCAAATTTAGATACAAAATTATTAAAGAAAGATCAGCATGGTAATAAGATATTACAAAATTATTGAAATTAAGTACTCCATCTGCACTCAGCTCATACATATATTGGATTTTCAATTTGTGGAAATTATTGAGATTTTTGACTTTCATCCTTACCCAAGAGGAAAAAATGCAAGCAACTCAGAACTATCTGCAGTAGGAGAAGGGAGTTTCCTATCCTGCTTCCGTCCCATTTGGTTGCTCTCCGTTGTGAAGTTATTTGCAATGGGTGACTTATTCCTGTAATTTATAAAGGCCTTCTAATAGAAGAGATGAGATGAGGCAATGGAAGCTGGTAAGTACTTCCTGAGTATGAAGACCAAAGCAGCTCCCCCTATTCCCTTCTGCTCTATTCATTCCGCAAACTGGCATTATTCCTTGTATTTTTACTGGGCAGAGACAAGCTAAGCACCTCCTAATACATAAGTCTCAGCCACACTCAGAGACCTTAATAAGGTTAAACTTCCTACAGACTAGGTTTCAAAACATAAGTATATTTTTGAATGCAATTAAAAATCTTAATAGGTTTCCCAAAGTCAGTCCAGAATAAAGAACATTCCTCTTTGGCAACTTGCAAATAATGGAGAAAATTCTAACCACAATGTCTCTGAAGCTATCCCTAGAGTCAAACTGGAATTTTTATTGCTGCATTGCCTTTTTAGTCATGCCACTTTTTAGCACTGTTAGTTTTAGAAGTGAAGGATAAATCTATGAGCAAAAGTTTCTGATGCCTTTAGAAGCAGCTTATTCAGCCTGTTTTGTTTATGAACTACAGGTTATTCCATTTCTTTCAAACCTCTGCATTCCTAAGGTTTCCAGGAGGTCGTCACTATTATGGCATATATTGACAAGTGATGTTATACACTGCATTAAGGATGGCTATCATTCCAGGCTGGTGGAACTTATCCACGTTCATGTGTGGTGGGTTGACCTTGGCTTGACACCAGTTGCCTACCAAGTCACTCTATCACTCCTCTCCTCAACAGGACAGGGAGGGGGAGAAAATAAGATGGAAAAAACCTCATGGATCAAGAAAAAGGCAGTTTAATAAGGCAAAAGCAAAAGTTGACCATGCGCAAGCAAAGATAAAAACCAAAATATTTTATTCTCTACTTTCCATCATCAAGCAATATCCAGTCACTTCCCAGGAAGCAGTGGTTACAATGGAAGACAGGTATCATAGATAATGAATGGCCATGCTTCCTCCTTTCTTTTATATCTGAGCAGATGTCAGATAGTATGGAGTATCCTTTTGGTCGGTTTGGGTTGGTTGTCCTGGTTATCCCCTCCCAGCCTACTGGGAGTAGATCTTGCCCACCCCCAGCCCACTGGTGTGGGTGCAGAATGTTGGAGAGAGAGCGCTGGTGCTGTGCCAGTTGCGGGTGTCCTTGCAACCAGCTCAGCACCTTATTATTTCTATGACATATAACTGCCTAAAACCAGTTATAACCCCTTCTATGGCAGCATTTCAACTGCTACACCTTAAATTTGGACTTTTCTGCATTATTGAGTACACAAAACTGTGATTAGGCATTTGTAAGACTTTCCGGACTCAGAAAGTTGTAGTGTGATAAGTCTCCTTAACGTCTATTGTGTTTATGAGCTGAAAATGATTTAAAATGTAGCCATCTCCTTTTGAGCACAGATATAGAAATATTAGGGAAAAAAATTATTCTTTGGTTGGTTAGCACCATTAAATCTGCAAGCACCCTCATTTCTGGCTAGGAATAGGAGTAACAACTGCAACCCTCTCCTTCCTGGTCCTCATAAGTCTGAATTCTATGTCCTGTAAGCGAGCAGGTTATAAATCAAAGGGACATAAATTTCATGAGTTCTCTACACGGAATGTTTTGCTCCCATATAAGAGTCAGTAATAGCCATCAAAACACAAATAACTTGATTTCACCCTTATGCTAAACAATGCCCTTTCAGGTTATCAGACTCTAAACATGGCATTTAAGATCTATCAGAGTAAAGGAAGTCAAAGGGAAAAAAGCAGTGAGTTCTGCTTTAGGAACTGCTGATCAGTAAAAACATTTTTAATTACACCTAGAAGAAATTGGTTCCATGTGCAAGCTCACATGTATGTAATTTCTAGAAGTTTATATGGACATTTACTCCCCAATAGATACCAAGAGTCAAAGTACTTGTAAGAAAGTCTTAGATGACTAAAGTCCAAATTACATATGCTTATTATTATCCCCTGAGTTCAGATGGTAAAATATTAAAAGGCAAAACCAATCTAGTCCCTCTCTGACCAAGAGTATCAGGTTGGTGTGGTTCTGGAGGATTTATGCCTGTGTATATGCACATTTTTAATGCCATGTCTTCATGTGTACGTGTATATTTGCATATGTGACATATATACACATACCAATGTGTGTGTATAAAACATGTATGTGCTGTATATATTTGGAGTATCTATTTTGCATACAGTTTGTGGTTGGGTTTTTTTGTTTGTTTAAACCCCTTATCAAGTTTTGACACTTTAGATTTTTGTTTTCAGGAGTTCAAGGACAAGTACTGAAGGATGCATGCAGAGTACAAAATGCATTTCTGGGAAGAAAGAAAAGAAGACAAACATTACAAAACCAAACTGCTCCCATGACTTGTCCCTCTGTCTCCCACAAAGAGGTCCTGGCAAACACAATGCACACATTCGTTGTAGGGCTATGTCAGGCATATCACAGTCTTCAGAATTTTCCCTCAGGACCTGTGCATACACATAACCATGGACACAGAGTGTCAGTAGATAGTGTGATTACAATTATGACAGGAGCTGACTTGGATGCATGCTGTGCCAGAAGTTTGATGGGCCAGGCTGTGGCTTGGAGAGCTGTGTTTCAGTATGCAGAGTGTGTTGTTGCAGGGCTTTCACATGTGAAGAGGTGACTTTGCTTTGTGACTGGCTCAGGGGAGCAGTTAGGGAAGAGGGAGTCACAGCTCTTCCCTCCCTTTCCCTCTTTGCAGATACAGAAGGAAGTTATTTCATAACCATATAAATGACTGCAAATGAGGACACTATGAAAAAGCAAGATAGAAACCAGGGCATTCCCTTTGGGTTTTTTAAGTATGGTTATATACCTTGCATTGTAATTTTTTTCCTCAATCAGATTTCTATTAGATGTTTATGTCTCATTTATTTTTGTTCTGATACTGTTAATCTAACCTTTAAAATTTTCATTATTTTCCTTTGACCTTACAACTATCCATTGCATTGATTTTGTTGTATTCTTTCTTTGAGGCTTACTTATTAACAAGTTATCCCCAGGCTGATTTCATTTGGAACACCCCCCACCTTTCTCAAGAAGCATTAATATGTGTAGGGCTTTTTTTGTATTCCCAACCTCCATGAAGCAAACCCATGGCCACTTTGCAGAAGCAGTCACCATGTTGCATAGTGGATTGTTGTTAATAAGGGGATACATTTGGTGTTCTGGCAGTAAGTTAAAGTATGGTTTGGCAAATATATTTGGGCTTTGATGCTCTGAGTTGTCCTTTCCAAGCAAGAGTTTCTGGGTGGTAATTTGAAGCTACGCAGCCTGCTGCTGTTTTCCTGGATATGATAACACTGCAACATGCCTGTTGTGTTAGAGGCCATGCTGTATGAATACTGCACATTTAATGATCTCTTCTTATGACCTTTTTTTCCCAGAAGTGGAAATGACAACAAATGAGCTCACGCTGCAAGGACTTGTGTACCTCAAGGTACCTCGGAGCACAGCCAGGGCCTAGAGAGGAGCAAACAGGGCCCACAATGGGAGCTGCCAGAGGGAAATATCTCACCCTCAGCCTCTCTCACAGCTGACCCTTGGCCTTCCAGCTGGTTGGCTGGTGAGAGCCTGAAAATGCCACTTCCATCCTTTTGGCTCCAGGCTTAGGTGTGAAACCACATAACTCCCTGCTTGGTACGAGAACTTTCCTGCATTTCTGGCAGGGGCCATGGAGAGGACACTGGGTCCCTCGGCCTGGTGTCCCCAGCACATGCCACCCACAGCCCTATGGCTGATCACTGCCACCAAGGGTTTTGGTCCAGCTCAGCACATCATGAGCACCCACCTGCTGGAAGAGGGTGGAGGGGAAATGCCAGGAGCCCCCGGGCTGTTCCTTCCCCTGGGGGAGCCCCACAGCAGTGAAGCAGGGCCTTCCCCAGAGTTCCTGCTACCTCTGGACCTCCTGGACACTTGGCCTCCCTGCCAACACCCCTCGCGGGCATGACATGGCCCCTCATGTGGTCAGTGAGGAGCAGGATCTGGGAGCCCAAAATGCAAATGGGAAGACTTGATTCCACGTTGACATGTGCTGAAATGGAGAGATGCTGTAAATTACACCTTCTTGGTGGTGCCTCGCTTAGACTCTGTGCTTGCCCTTGTACCTTTAGGAAACCGTTCTCCTCACCTTCCAAAAAAACCTTCCACTTGCAGTACAAAAAACTTGCTCACCTGGTCCTCAGGTACTGAAACAACTTGGCCCTTTTTCTTTAAGTTCTGCCTGATTCAATTTTGTATTCTGTCTTCCAGACAGAAGTGAGACAACATCACTCTCCAAAGTAGGTCCTCACATATTTTGGTTTATCTAATGTCTGCCAACAAAGGATTACACGTGGTCCTTTGCTGAGGTGAGGCAGCGCCATCTCACGTAGAGGAGGTTGAGGTTGCAATAAGGTATGCTGGTTTGATACAGGGTGTCAAACCTCAGCAGCTAAGAATAGCAGAAATTTTTCTTCAGAAATGGACATTCAAAGGAAACTTTGCTTTGCACAGCAGCTGCAGCCATAAGCCTGAAAGGCAGAGAGAGAGGAGATAAGGTATTATATAAAAATCCCAGGTCTCAAGATAATGGCATTTCCAAATGTTAAAAAAAAAAAAATTAAAAAAATAATAATAATAAAAAAAGAAACAAATCTGTCTTTTTCAACCCAAATCTTCAGATTTAGTTTTAAAAGCACTCCATCAGAGAAATCCAGCATTTTACTGCAAGAAAAGATTTTGCATAGAAATCTATGATGAAAAAAATCAGTTTAGAAATATGGATGTAAAGAAACCTCCATCCTCTAGTCAGTTCAAATATTCAAAATAGTCACTTCAGGGATGAGATAATGCAGGAAATTTTTATGGTTGAAGCCTATGAATTGTGAGATGCATCTTTGCTTTAGTAGCATATTAATGATCTGTATTTTCAAAGCCTAGATGTTCTCTCACGTTCTGGACAAAGTTTGAGCTCACATCTTGGGCAATGGTGTCTTGTGAGTTTAATTTTCATATGCTATTCTTAAATGTACATACATTTCTATCTGGAGGAGTGGGAAAAACAATTAATTTCAATGCAAAATTTAGCACAGTTACAGCAAGATTTATATAAAATGCCTAATTATGCCAAGATCCAGAAATGTATATTTTCAAGAAACTCTGGAGAAGTAATTTTCCCCATTTCTGCTGCTGGTGCTCATGAGCAGATCTACCAAGTTCATACCTTACTATGCCAAAATACTGCTGGCAAACATTTTTTTACATGAAACAGACAGTCTGTAATTAAACACTTGTAGATGGCTGAACTCAGTGAGTTATTAATGCTCTGGGACATAAAAAGAATCCCTACAACAAGAATTCATTCCATAATTTGAGTCAACAAAGCAAATGAGTTCTAAACACAATTTAATGAAGTCTGCAAGTCAACATAGTTATACTTCTCTCCCATTTAAATGGTCTTATGAGAACACTGCACTTACACAACATCTTTTAAAAGGTGGGGAAAGGAGCAAGAAAGGAACATTCTTCATGTTTTAGTCAAAACATAACAGTTAATGTTCCTAAAAGCACATCTCAGACCAAAGGACAAGTGTGAAACCTGTAGAAAATACTGTAAATTCTTCTGGAGACAAGATCTGAATATTTATGCTCCCCCCCCCCCGAATGATACCATCCCTCATTTCCACAGACCCTAAGACCATTTCATTCTTACTCTTTAGTACTGCAAGTGCTGGTGCAAGTTATATTAGTAGGTCTGTGGTAAAGTTGACCAGCTGCTGACTTTTTGATTGCAATTTTGTCTTGTGAACCATAGATTCTCTACAGCAACTGACGAAAGCCACAGAGAATTTTTGCACTATTTGGTTGAGAAGAAGAGTCAAGCCTTTGTGGGTTCTGTGCCATAATAATAGCACTAGGTTGCTTTGGGATCTTCACATTGTAAGGATCTATCAGTGCTGGTCCAGGTTACACATTCTGGCCAGTTCTTTGCATATTTAGCACAGGTGCAAGTCTCCCATCCTGATTCTAGTTTCTGAGCAGCTTTCTATTAGCTCAAAATCTGATTAAATATTTACTGTGTAGGTGTAAATGTATGTATAATGCCCTTGCCACCCCCTAGGAAGCCAACATGACTCCAGTTCGTGTGTGAGCAAACTTAAAACAGTTTGGGAAACATTGAATACTTGGGTTTGATTTAAAAAAAAAAATTTTGACATTTCTGAACGGATTTTTTTCCTAAACATATTGGTCTCTGAAAATGCCAATTTGGGATGAAAATAGTTTGGAAAATATCAGCCTTTTTCCCTAGGAAGGAAATTTCATCTGTCAACTCACTGTATCATCCAAAACAAGTCAAGGGCAGAAATAAGCAGAAAACACATGTCCTAAATAGGTACCTTTCTGTCTATTGCTGAGCCCAAGGAGTTTAGCTCAAATGGGAACCATTTGGCATGGGCTGCTTGCCTTTTTTTTAATGGCCTAATTTTGCAGCAGTAGCCATGACTATCATAACAATGAAAACAAAGAAAAACATGGAATTGGACTCAGACTTAGCACATTCTGTCTGCCTGTTAGGGGAAAGTCCAACCAAAACCTTCACTCCCAAACACACGCTAAATTTTCAGGAGGTTTGCTTAGGGTTTCATAGCTTCTAGCTCAATTTCATCTCTGCTACCAGTAATTGTATCAGATCTGTTTATGAAAAACAGCCTGCAGGCTTCCATATTTTTCTAGCAGGTTTATATTCTACACCACCTTGGAGTTATTCGGTTATAAAGGAAGAGAAAGAGTGTCTTTAAACCAAATTCTTTGTCCTCATAATTTTGGCAGCAGCAGGGGCTTCTGAATTAGCTTTTGTAGTTAATCCCAACAGGTCATGCTGCTCTGGTTTCTGACTTCCTTTCACTTTGTGTGATCACTGACAGTTGTTCAGTCAGGAGGAAACCTTCTTTGTCCTTTCAACCTACTGGAAGCAGGCTCTGCTGAGTGCTTCCCTCCTATTCCTAATGCCAGGGCCTCTGCAGTGCCCTGCGTTGGTTTCACTGTCAGTAGCTCTCATCAGTAGTTGCGGCAGAGGACTTCTTCCTCAGATATATATAGATATTTACAGTTCTGGTTTATTAATGCACTAAATAGCAGCCAGAGGAATAAAAATGTATGATTCACCATCCTGCCTGATCTTTCCTTAAGGAAACACTTTTTCTGCCTATCAGTTAAAAAGAAAGACTATGAAAGAATACACAAAATAGGGTTGGCATGATACAACCATTTATGGATCTCTGAGAGTAATTATGTTAATATTAGATTGCCTGCTTAATAAAGGCCCAGGCTTTGATCTTGGACACACAGCTTTGGAATTTTACACTACTGCAGCTGAATAGGAAAGGCAACAGACCCTTTCCTTGGGAAGGTGTCTGCTCTCTCTCCTTCCCTCCGCTTCCCCAAGGTCTTTTGCAAGATAGTTTTGTAATTACCTCTACAGCTGTTGGATTAATCTTTTCAATTCCACATATTAGGCCTCTTTGCCTTCCTCTCCTGCTCAAAATGATAAGTATTTTTGAGTAAGTCTTTCTTGTTTTACAGTAGGGTCAGCCTTTGAATGGAGAAATACTTTAGGCAGAAGATTGTTGCTAGCAATCCTTATTGCCTTAAAAAAAAAAAAAAAAAAAGAGGCTCTTTCTTGGCAGTAACATCTGTGAGAAATGGGATCCTCGCAAACATTGGGGAAAAATCTCTACTGCCAGCTCCACACATCACATTATTTTTCCCTCTCCAGTGTGTTGCCTTTAAAACTAATAACTAAATGTGAAGATGTAGAAACCAAAAGATTGAACCGCAAACCTTGCTCATGTAATCGCCATGCTGGAAGTGAGGGCCACAGCACTGCCAAAGGACCGGAAAGCTGGAGGCACGTGTGCCTCACTGAGGTCCCCAGCACAGAGCCCTACTGCTGGCCAGGCGTCACAGATGTGTGCAATAGCCTAGCACTGCCAGACTATTCCCATCTGCAGAAAGCTGAAGGAACCAGGTCTCTGACTTGTGGGACGAGTGATGCTTTAGATGATACATCTCAGTCCGATTTGAGACTGTTCATAAATTCAGAGTAAAATGCAGGATGATACACAACATAGAGCTGAATGTACTGAGTTCTTTAAAGAAAGTTTCTGGACACACTGCTTGATATTCGTTTCTTGCACTCTGGGCATGAAGCATTTATTTTTTGAAGTTTGAAACTAGTGAACTGTGCATGAGGGACAGAGGTGATGAACACAACCGCAGCATATCCTTTTCCCTCTCAACTCTCTTCCTTCCAGTATAAAAAGCATACAAAAAACCCTAAAAGGAACTGCCAGTGCTTGAGGTGCCAGGAATGAAAAGATTTTTCATTTAGTTAATTTTCTATGCAGAATTTGAAGAAAAAAGTGGAAACAATTTTTCTGGAGGAAAGGCGAGCTCTTTTCATCTCCTCTGAGAACTAAAGAAAAATTGAGCTTTAACTTCTAGCTTGGAAATATCTCTTCTGTGAGTGATCTGATAAAAGTTTAAGGGACAAATTTGAACTGTGATGAATGACTTGTGGTTGTGACTTTTCAGCAGAGGGGAGGAAAGGACATTTATCATTTCAGACTCATGGAAAAATCTCATAAAATAAGGAATAGAGTGGTAAACATGAACATGAAATGACTCCGGTTATTTAAAATGCAATGCAAAGCCTAAAAATGTGGCCAGTGACAACCAGGAAGAAAAACTATAAATATAAGTAGTCATGAGAAGCTGGCCTGTTATAAATGGCTTTAGGAATCCGTGGGGGGAAAGTACATTAGAATTTTGAACCTAAGTTCTAAATAAATGCTTGATACACTCACTGGGTTGCATATTTCTGTTAGTATTTTTATAAATTTCCTTCTCAGAAGTCTATTCTGGACAGGATGTCTGACCTCCTGCATAACTCAGGCCACACAGTTTCACCCAGCAATTTCTGCATCAAGTCCCAAAACCTGCAGTTGAATCAGAGCCAATCTTTCACAGGGGCAGGACCACTTACACAGAAGACTCCACCTGATGGTTAGAATTGTGGCCAGTTGTGTTTGTTGTTGAGAACTTCTGTCCTGTTTCCAAGCTGAACCTTGCTTCAGTTGACAGCCATTTGGCCTTTATATTCCTTGGAATACTAAATTTAAGAGCTCTTAAATCTCAATTAGTTGTTAGGGATAACTGGTTCTCCACATTCCATTAACTGAATGTAAATGCTGGTGAGAATAGGTTATGGCATGAGAAATGTTCCCATTTCACACAGCTGTCCACTGTTTGGCACTCTACAATATCTGGTTCAACAGACAAAGTAATTTGCAGAAGATGAAGGCTTGAGGAATGGAACTGCGGTGTAAAGAAATCTTTTTTCTACTTATATGTGACCCTCATGATAATCAGAGATGTTTCTGGAAGAAAGTCGTTTCTATATACTTTGTATGAAACACAGGTGACCATGTTTATTTAGAATCAATTATTGTAATTATTTAGAATCAATGAGGCGATTTTATTTTTTTCACAGACTTTACTATGTACCTATCTACATACACATAATTAAAAAAACAACTTTTAAGGATCAGTGAGACAAGGAAAGATATGTCAAGGTCTAAACATCTTGTGTTCAGACTTGTTTAAAAATTTAGTGGCTACTCTGCATATTGCATGAATTCGGAGTCAAACTTATTTTACACAACTGCTAAGTTACCCTGTGATTTGCCAAACTGAGGAACAGATTGATTTAGGATTGCAGTCAGATCCATTTGAAATTTTTTTTTTTCACACAAGCTTCTTTTTTTTTACCTTTCCAAAGCTGAAAATAAATAATTTCATATGATCTAAGATTTTTTTTAAATATGAAATTCACATCAATCTTTGGAATAAGTCTACTTTAAAAATACAATTCTGGTTTTGGCTACACCTCTCAAAGTTTTGCTACTACATATTTTTCCCTCCAAGAAGCACTGTAGTTCTCCTGTCTGAATTGCAATTCTTGCAAAAGTGTGCCTATTTAATTTCTCCAAAATCCTATTAGAAAGACAGCTCATATCTAACAGTAGTATTTTCATCTTGCTCTGTAAAAGTGTCTGGTATGAGTATAAAATAATATATCATGGGTTTATTAGTGTGCCTGCCTCAGGCACTGCAGCCTGGAGCAGTGCCTTATGACATGCAGCCACATTTCCTGACAAATTTGTACACAGCCACAAAAGAGTCCAAAAGAAAAGTATAGGAATAAATTCCTGCAGATGGATAGAGGTAAAAATAAAAAACCAGTATCTTAAGAAGAACAGGCACTCTCAGGTGTGTATGAGGTTTTTTTGGTCATTGGTAGCAAGCCTTATGTGGATCCATAATCAAATTCTGTGAAACCATTCCCACTATTTAAAAAACTTAGAAGTTTCTTCTCATCATGCAAGAGGATTTCTGCTCTATCGATTTCGTTATTGAGAGGTACCTCCTGCAGGACCTTTTCATTGTTCACCCCTCGGTACCCCCTGCAAGACCTTCCCATCAGCATGTTACCTATTGTCAGCTTTCCCTTAGAATGCAGTGGGGAATGGGGAGAAAGCCATTTGCTGCCAAAGGTAATCTGCCCTAGTTTTGCACCAGTAACACCCTACTGAACTATGGGCAAATTGTTCATATGGAGGATATAGGATAACAGAATTAAATCAGATTGATATGGTGATAAAACATTTCACATCAGTTTTTTAGTTTCATGTGTCATCATCTTTCAGGACTGTTTAAGTTTTCAAACTTAAAGGCTGGAGACCATTGACCTGTAAGCTCATTGATTTTTCTTCCTTAATGTTTTGATAGAGTTGCTACAGAAAAAAAACATGCAGGAAAAGCACAATAACCACTTTTTCATACCTAGTTTATTGATCCTTTATTGATTATGGCCACAAAGAGAGGTGAAGTATTACCATGTTTGTTTACTGCGTTAACTCTGCTTGCCCAACAGTCACTGATTCTCTCTGCTACCTATGCCATCTCTCTAATGCTGTGAAATTCTCTGAAACATGCTGTGGAATATTCACAGGAATGCCCATCAAGCAAACATGCCAGGAGTGTATAGACAAAACAAAATGTGTTAAAAATTCAAGGAAACTCCTCTGGCTGAACCAGAAAATATACACAGGAAATATATGTTAGTTAAACAGCAGTTTAGAAACATCCATGACAATAGTAACAGATTACAAACAGCAGAGCAGTTATACTGAATAATGGAATGAGAGACAGCACTGATGGCATTTTTCCTCAGGCCAAAGTTGTCACAAAAAAGGATTGATGTTGAAAGTTGGATCTGATTAAATAGGACATTTTGATGAAATTTTATATAATTAAGGGTACTTTGAAATGCTTAAATAGCAAGTTATAATTTCTGGCTTCAGAGAACACTTTTAGTTTTAATGTCACCTGAGGCATCTTAATGAAAAATACAGTTACCAGGACATTAGCTGATTTGGAATAATTCCTAAAATTTTCTGATAAGGCAGCTTCAAGTTTTTAGAACTGTATGTAGTTCAAAAGCAATTGTTGGATGTTCTTCTGGGTCTCACTTAATCCCTGGCTGGACTTGTTCATCTCCATTTAGCAGAAATACACAGGGACCAAAAATAAGCAAGGGATGATCTATATTTGCCATGTTAATCGAAGGGTTTTATTTTTATCCTGTTTTCATTCTCTTTCTTGGATATCCACATTATCCTACCCTAGACAAGTGAGCACTTCAATGAAAAGGCCTTTCTCTTTTCAGTAGCTTGGTATATGTTTTGTTATACACCTTTGTGCTGAACATTATAGTGATTCATGAATAGATATCCTTGATAAAAGAAAATCAAATATAAAAAAAGAAAAAATTATTTCATTTGCCTCTCCCTATTTAGTAAAACTACTAATTTTTTGTACTGCTGGTCTTCCTAGGGATTCCTGTTCTTAGCCACTGATCTTGGCTCACTATGCTAAGTACTAATAAAAACATAGCAAGAAGAAAATCTCTGCCTCAGAATTTAGAGCTGGGATACATTCAGAAAAAGCCAAAAACTTGGGATTTATTGCATAAGAATAATAAGAAAATTAATCTATTTTTACACCATTGTGTATGTAGATTTTTCAGATTTTTAATTTAAATTATAGTTCTTAAATACTTTGTGATGTAACAAAAAGCTCAATGTTTTAAAGCCATATTTCATCAAAGACATTTGGATTATTTCTGAGTATTTGTGAAACTTGTATCTATGTCTCATAGAATCTTTTATATATATCTTATTGCTGTTTCTGTTGTACTACTTATCAAAACTAATACACTCCCTTTATGAGCCATTCATAAGAAACACAGAGAAAGAAATAGGTCATGTTAATGACACTTTTTTTTATGGGTAATTTACAAATTTTTGTGTTCTATGTAAACCCCCTGATTCTCCTTTAGTTAATATGTAAATGCATCTGGATGCTTCTGCATATAAAGTAATAGCTTGCAGCAAATAGTGCCAGGACATGCCTTTGAGAAAAATTAGTATTTGTAGCATGTCTTCCAATTTTACAAGGCTTGGTCCATGCTGGAATACTTTATTTTCTTTACTTGACATTTTGACTGGGATCACATAAAGTAAAAAAACATTCTAGCAGCATTCAGTATTATTCCATACTTAGAGTCCACCCTATTGGTCATGCCTGTTCCACATGTGCAACATAATTCAAGATGTCCCAGGGACCTCATGACAATGTAAAAAAGGAGTGGCAATTTATATACGTACTCTAGCTTGAATGTAAATACTAGTTGTTATTGAAAAAAACTAAGAAACAGTTAAATCCCTGGAAGAAGACCAAGGAAACGGCAGTGACCTTCAGCACAAATACTGTCAGTGCAGAGCAGGGAAAGAGCATAAATAACTAGGTAAGTCTTATACACAAACAAAACATGACTGGAAACAACACTGGGTCTGAGATGGCAAAAGGTGAAAGAAGGGCAGGAGGGATGTATTTTGTTATTTGAGTCCTTCCTTATTCAAAGTAACATGAATACACTTTCAGAGTAGGCAGAACTTTTGGGAAGGAATGAAAGAAATGGCTAGTCAGTACTTGTTGAAGAAAAGGGTGTCAACACATTTATAACTGGCTGGCAAAAATGCTCTGTTGATAAAGAGCTTTTCATGCAAATTTGATATTTCTGCCCTTCTAAGAAAATTTACCAGTGACTCTGAATGGGAATGTTCACTTTTCTAAGCTGAAAGAAGTCATAAATATACCTTTATGACTTTTCAGGAATTAAATGAAAACTGTAGCATTCCACAGACATATGAGAGGAAGGTGTGAAATCAATGCTTATTTTATTTTTTTTATTCCATTTAAGTCAGATTTGTAAACGTAAAGCATTTTGAAGAACATATAATTTGTTAAACGAGTGATAATTTTAGAGAGTTTGCTGAAAAAAAAAAAACTTTATTGCAGATCCAAAATATTTCTATCAAAAGCTTAGAAAAAATAATAAAATGCTGACATTTTTGGAATAAGTTCCACCTTATTGAAAGAAATTCGACTGTATTTAATTTTTAAATCCCCCCCAAACACTAAGCAAAACAAACAAAAAAACCAGACAAAGGAAAAAGGCATCTACCCTGCCTTGGTGATGTAGGTACCAAGTTAAAGCAAGGGACTCATGTGATTGCCTCATTGGGAATCTGTAACCGGAGCCCTCAGCAGGTTCCAGTCCCGGTTTGTGCGTGGGGGTGACGAGCACCCCGTTCACACGAGGGTTGTCCATATATGTCTGGAAATTCCAGCAAGTGCTGACTCCAGCCGGCTTCTGCGTGGGTGCAGCTCAGCGCTCAGTACAAAACTGGGATGGACACAGCCGCCAAAGCCTGGCCAGGAACCTCCCTCGAGGAATGTCAGGAATGCCCTCAGCATTTATTCAGCCGGAAGTTATTGGCTAAAGGCACACGTCAGCAATTGCATAAGTTTCTTAACAAAGCAATTTGGGTCTCTTCAGAACAGAGGTGGGCTTCTTAGTTATGTGGGTAGATGGTGATTTGTCTCAATTATATTAAATCCTCTAAATAAGAAATCAGCTTTCGCATATCTATTTTTGTTTGCTTTTTGCAGATAAGCTAGTGTTGTCTTTTGGCTGCACTGTAGCTGATAGGTATTTCTGAAATCATTTTGATATATTTGAATGTAGCAATAGTCACAATTTCTTCTTACAGTCATCTAGGTGGAATGGCAGATCAGAATGATAAGCGGTCATAGGTTTAAAAACCAGAATTTTATTGGCTTGCTGTTAAAAACAAGCAAGGTAATAAATGATGCAGGTAAATGCAAAGTGACAGTCAATAGTGAAGAAGGACTACAAATTTGCTTTTGACTCCCAGTTACAGTCCATTCAGAATGTGAATATGATTTGACAGCAAAAAAACAGACATAAACCTTTAACTTTGGGGTTTGTTTGGGGTTTTTTTTGAATAAATGCCTGTATTGGTAAATGGATAGGTTAATTTACTGAAAGATGTAACATTTCGAGGTTGCCCTTAAGCGGCTGCATTAGGAAAGTGGACAAAGAAATACAAATAAATTTTCAGTGTCTTGCAAAAGTGTCTTCCTCTGGCTTGCTTGGGGCTTTTTACTGTAAATGCTGTGCACTTGAGCACTAGTCTAATAACATCAATGGTATTAATCGTTTGTAAATCTAAACAATCTGCAAAATTCTCTGAAGATTTGCCACTTTGCAGGTTCAAACATTTGCAGCAGCTAGTGCATAGCCTAGGACACAGAGAGAACTATTGGCAAAAACAAGCTTTTCTGTCCTTTTCAGAGATGGCATGATCCATGGAGAGATTTTATGAATTAAGACCATACTCAAAAGCAGTGATTAGTGAGGCACACACACACATGCTCCTTTCTCATGTCATGGGGTGTGGACTTCTAGCATATTGTTTCTTACCACCACGGGAAGTTTGTATTCAGTCTTCATGGTTTTTGGTGTCTAGTAAATAGATTCCTAAGCCTGAAAAGACAAGATTCTCTGTAAAAACCATAGTACTCCATCATAATCTCTGCATGAATACATATTTAATTATGAATTTGACAACTGGTATATATGTATATATGCACAGAATTGAAGAGCAGAAGTGGATTCCCACCACAGCTGCCTGTTGAAGAGAAGTATGATTTTGTTTCTTTACTCTGCAGCTTCCAAGTTTGTGTCAAATTCAGGTGTTTCCTCCCTTGCTTTTGAATCACACACACACACACACACAAACCCCAAAGCCAAACACTAAAAAGACTCCATTTGCCTAGTGAAGGTTCAAACATAGCAAATTCTGTTATGATTGAGCAGTGACAGTTTAATTGGGATAGCGGTTTTCTTCTAATCCTAAAAAAAGGTTTTAGCTAGGGAAGAAACTGGCAGTACAGATGTACTCATGGAAATCTTACACACCTTTACATAAGTTTATTTCCTACATTTATACATAGATATGTGTTTGTGACTGTATACATGTGAGTTTTGCTTTTCTGTGTATAGAGTGTAGCTGAAAGGAGATATATAACATTTTAGATGCTTTTACTTTGCCACAGAAGCAGTACATAGTACTCTCTGCTTATACAAACTACAACCCAATACCTGGCCTAGGCTTAAAACTTCAATGAATGTTCAGATACCTAGATATTAGCTTTATTTTACCCGGTCTGGTATGCTGTCAGTTCCTCATAATTTGACTGGAAGCCAGACATTTTCTGCATTAGACAAAGGGTGTCTATGTATCCAAATACAAATGAAAAAAATCTGTTTGTCTTTTGGTCAGCAGCATCATATTAAAATAAAATATACATAAACACACGCATATGTATGTATTGACTGCAGAGATTATAGTTCCAATTTCTGCACGGTCCATAGTTTGAGGAAAATGATTCTACTTCTGGGATGAAAGTATGTATTTCACACTCATCTTCACCAGGCTGCATTTTTATAGACAATACTCCTTTATTGTTAAATTCTGTTTAGATTGACAGACCAAAAAGAGGGATTAGGGAGATGATTTTTTTATTTACTTAATTAGGACTGTAGAAACCAGGTTACATCATCTTTGCTGTCTCTCTTTTCATTGGTAGAAATTAATGTAGTTCATAATTTCTTAATAGAATGGTGAAGAGTTAACACACACTCCTTTATAGCAGAATAGTCTCACATGTTTTTAATTTTCTGGTTTAGAAACTCACAGAAATATTACCACTAGCATGTAATTTAAAAGACTGATATGTCTTTGAAGTGGAGGGCAGCCTGTGCCATCATCCTTTACAAAATAACAGTACAAATCCCGATTAAACACTTTTCATTAATTTTCTTTTAATAGTCTCCACTTTCAGAGCAGGAGAAAAGAATGCAAGGTAATGATTTGAAAAGATTAAATCCCACATGCTACTTTGCAGAAACTGTATGGTAACTCTAATGGAACATGTTAACTCTGCAGGAAACCAAAGTAACTGAGTAATAAATTCTGTCATCACTATCTCTGTTACCACTTGATAAATTTCAAAGATCTCACCAGATATTATTTTTACTGAATAAAGTGAAATCAGCATGAGAAGTGCTGCTTCATTTTGCATTTTCTTGTGAGAGAAAGTTGTGACTTTTCTATGTACAATAGTTTGCTGTTGAAAATCTAACCATCTTCCTATAATTTGGTAAGAGAAAGAGCTGTCTGTGCCTCTTCTTCATGTCTCCACTGACATGCACATGTATCGAGCACCTTATTCTTCTTGTACTCTTTTTCTCAATCAGCTGCTCCTGACTAATGATCAATATAGGTCAGATATTGATTGTGTATAATGTCAAGATACGTTGTCTTCTTTGCTCTACACACATAGGCATTGATGAGCAGGCCAAAGGAAAAGAGAGTATGCTTTTGCATTTACCCACATGCTTACTGTATGATTGCACAGGGTGCCAGTGGTTTTTTGGGCTGCTTTGGCTACACGTTCATCCAGCTCATGCCCTCCCGACGTGTTGGGTCAGTTGTGTTGACAGTACAACAAAGAGAAGATAACAGATTCCAGATGCTCCAGAGGTGCAGTAGGATTGTTTAATATTCTTAGTGTAATTGAGACAGCAAACAAGTGGCATGACAGGAACAGTAACACTGGAAATGGTTCTAGGTTTGAAAGTAGTTCCAAAGGGTTTCTTAAAGGTAGGACTACACACACCGTAAGTACTCATGCATATAACTGTAAGATGAACATAGAGACACAGAACTATATAGTCTGGAAAGGATGTCTGGAATTTATCTAGTCCATTGTACTCAGAGCAGGCCCACTGTGCAGTAGTTTTTGGCAGCATCAGCAAGGCATCCTTGAATCTAAAGATTACAAGTCAGACAAGTTCTGTAAAAAGTATTAAAGAGTAAATTACTATTTTCCCATAGTCAGCTGATCCAGAGAACACAAGAACATTACTGAAGCGTTACAATACTAATGAGGAGTAAAACAACTGAGAAATTGCTACTGCTGTCATGTTGCTTCTGAGCTACAATATAGTAAATAGGTAAAAAAATGCCAAAAAATTTAGCTTGTATCCGAGTAGTATCCAAACCAAGAGTAATAAACATAGAAGCTCTTATTGTTTGTTAAAAAACAAAACGTCAGACAAACCACTTAACATCAGCATCCCCATATACCAGATGAAGCATGTTTTGACTCGTTCAACAGAACATACATTAAAATAGCTATCCATTCTACAGTACAGAAGCTGAGAGCTTCTGAAATACTTCTGTCCATTCTCCAGCTGAGAGAAATAAAATGATCTATTCTGATTTGAGGTAGAATAATAAACTTTTTCATTGTTTTGGAATGTTTGAGATAACTAATAATAGGAGAAATCCAGATGATCTTAGACAGTGGCATGGAATAATAGTTTGTTATAGGCCTTTTATAGATTTGGCTGCTTCTCTTCATGTCATAAAAGACAAAACCAAAAATTTGTGGAACACAGATCAGTAAAATGGCTATTGCCTTTAACTGGTCATTGGGTACAAAACTACAAGAAGATAATAAAAAGCTATAAAACATCTGCTCTTATGTAAGGTTGTACTCCAGAAACCGCCAGAGTTACCCAGAGTTGAAGGTTAGTCAGACTTTTTCTTTTACCCGCTCAAAAGCTAAAATTAATAGAATTACAAGGACAAAGGTAACCCAAGAAAGTTTTGTGTTGAGTTTTCCATACATTTGTTCTTTTTATTTCTTGGAAATGTAAGCGAACTTGCTATAAATGTATGGTAGCCAGCATATAATAAAAACATCTATATACATACATCTGGTTTCAATATTAAAGTGACATTTATATAACCTCCAGCGTATTACTTAATGAAGGATAACAATGATATGGAAATAAGGACTATAAAACTGGTATTTTTGAGATATAATAAACAAATAAGTATTTTTTAAAAATTGGCTCCACTATTCTGTGTAGATTTCAAATAGCTGCTGGTCCCATTCATTACTAAAATTTGCTTCATACTGAAGAACTGAAATACATATACTTATAGAAAGGCTTGGTTCAGAAGGGACCTTAAAGATCATCTAGTTCCTAGCCCCCTTTCCACTAGACCATGTTGCTCAAAGCCCTGTCCCACGTGGCCTCAAACAATTCCAGGGATGGGGCAGCCACAATGTCTCTGGGTAACCTGTGCCTGTGTCTCACCACCCTTACAATAAGGAATTTCTCTTTAGTATCTAATCTAAACGTACCCTCTTTCAGTTTAAAACCATTCCCCCTTGTCCTATCCATACATGCTAATGTAAAAAGTCCTAGTCCAGATTTCTTGTATAATTTTTCACATATTGGAAGAAGCAATAAGGTGTCCCCTCAACCTTCTCTTCTCCAGGCTGGATGAAGCTGACTCTCTCAGCCTGTTTTTATATGAGAGGTGTTTCAGTACTCATCATCTTCATGGTCCTTCTCTGGACATGCTCCATCAAATCCGTGTTGTCCTTATGTTCAGAGCCCCAGAGTGGGACACACTACTCCAGGTGGGGTCTCATGAGAGCAACTGAATGGGAAAAACATCTCCCTCAACCTGCTGGCTACTCTTCTTTTGATGCAGCCCGAATGTGGTTGGCTCTCTGGGCAGCAAATGGGCACTGCCAGGTCATGTTGAGCTTCTCGTCACTCAGTGCCCCCAAGTCCTTCTCCTCAGGGCTGCTTTAAATCCTTCTTCCACCCAGCCTGTACCCATGTTTGGGATTGCCCTGACCCAGGTGCAAGACCCTGCACTTGGCCTTGTTGAACTTCATGAGGTTTTCCCAGTCCTTCCTCTTGAGCCTGTCCAGCCCCTTCTGGATGGTATCCCTTCCCTCCAGTGAGCTGGCTGCACCACACAGCTCAGTGTCACCAGCAAACCTGTTGAGGGTGCTCTCAGTCCCATTGCCCATGTAACCAACAAAGAGGTTAAACATCGCCAGTCCAAGTACTGACCCCTGGGGAACATCCACTCCTCACTGGTCTCCATTTGGATCTAGAGCCATTGACCACAACTCTTTGAGAGTGACCATCCAGATTTTTTATCCACTGATTGTTCCATCCATCAAAGGCATGTATCTGCAGTTTGGAGACAAGGATGTCATGTCGGGCAGTTTAATATGCTTTGAACAAGTCCAAGCAGATGAAATCAGTTACCTTCTGTATCCACCAACACTGTCACACCTGTAAAAAGCCACTAAATTTGTCAGGCATGATTTTCTCTTAGTGAAGCCATTTTGTCTGTCACCGATCACCGCCTTATTTTCCATGTGCCTTAGCATAGCTTCCAGAAGGATGTAGGTTCTGTACTCCTTTGTTCACCTTAGGTAAGAAGCAATGCTTCCCAAATTTGACATTATATGGAAATCCAAAAAAGTTTCAGGCTTTTAGTTTAGTCTGTCTTAATTTGCATTATTTTAATTATGAGAAAGTATGCAAAACAAAAATATCTGTTATTCTAGTGACTGTAGGTTACATTGAGGTAGCGTGTTGTCTGCTTCCAAGCTTGCCTCTCTTTGTTCTATGCTTTGTCAGGGAATTGTGTACTGGTTTAATGCTGCTTATCTTACTTATTTTTGCAGTACCTTTGTCCTACTGTAAGGTTAAAGAAGGAGAAGGAAATACTTGCTCCCAAAAAGCAGAAACTGAACTCTTCCAAAAGTTTGTAATATAAGAAATTATTATGACCCTTTTACTGTGGTTTGTTGAAGCTTGTTTTCTTTTCTTTTCAAATTTTTCTTCTTTAGATGCCAGTGACTAATTCTTTTTTTGTGTGTTCAAAGTATTTGTTTTATTCCACTACCGCAATGACAGCTTCTCAAACAAACAATTCCTAGTTAAACCCTCCTTTTACTCAATTTATTCAACGAGCAGTTGTCTATTGTCTTGAAAGCAACAAAGTGAGCATGTTCATCAATTAATGGATATGTTTATATACCTTTCTTAAAAACTTAATCCCCTTTGTTTGTTTATTAGGGAGAAAAAATTCTCTTAAATACAAAAGCAGTTTCTTCAGATGACGTGTTGCTTACTTTTTGAAACAGCTTGGCAAAATGAGACAGACATGTCAGGATACTGTAGTTACACCAGTCAAGGCCATTCTATGCCCTTATTTTCCCTGTAGAGAGCAGTGTTCCTCTGGGTTCATTATGGACATTTCCAGGCCACATATATCAGATGTTTGTGCCTAAATGATCAAGCCTTGCCACTTGCACATGTCTGATATTCAAGCTTGGTGTAATTTTTCATGTTAAGCAGGTGGTATGTTCTGGTAAAACAAAATGTCACGCTTCTTCAGTGCCTCCTGACCTTTTCAGCCACCCTTTCTTTGGAGGGTCTGACACAGACAAACAGCGTCTTCCCCATCTGACATGACACGATTAGTGCCTCTTTCAGAAAGAGTTTCTTCACAGTGAATGTATTTCTGTTTGTTCCAGTAAATCTGGTAATGCCAGAAATGAATCTTTTCCAATCTGGTTTCCTAGATGCATGACTGTGGAGGGAGGAATTTAAACAGAAACCAGAGCTGCTGACTATTCATCAAGGAAATATTTTATATACACAGTTAGGATTCCTTTACCAAGCTTGTACATTAGTAAATTCAATTTACATTATGCAGAGCTTGCTTCCCAAATATTGTTCAGTCCAGGGTCTGGACAAGGACTTCCCTTGCCTTTGTTTTTCATTTAGCAATAGAGTAAAAACTTCTCATCTCTCATATTAACTGACTTCTTCCTATATGGTAGGGCTGCAAAACTTACAGATCATCACCCTTTATTTCCTACAAGTTACAATAAATTTTCTTTATATTAAAATTAGATGACTTGAAGAAATAGGAAAACATATAGCTTACTAACAGTGTTTGAAAAGTTTGTTCAGTCCTTAAGAAAGAACAGGGTCTTCACACACGCTCTGTGGCAACTTTAACAAAGAACATGCAAAATGCACAAAGAGCAAAGCCAGGATGAGGTCCTGGCATGTTGGATACTATGTCCTTAGCCAGAGAAAACTACACTGGCTTTCATGCACTAGAGAGAACACGTATGGTGCCAGTTTATAATCTCAGCTACACCAGTTCACAGTCCTAAAATTACACTTCTTTCAGCTGCTGCTAGAATTAGAACCGATTTAAAGTAACAAGGACACAACAAGTATTACAGGCTTGTGATTTCAAAATGTTTCAGTAACACTATTTAAAGCAATGAGATTTTGATCCAAAAGAAGTAGAAAGCAAAAGAGTTAATATATTTTACACTTGTTTTCATCAAGTTCACGGACAAGTAAAATCTGAGCTCAGCTGTCAAGCAGACAGCCCAGCTCTGTAACGATGGAAGATGGAACCTGTTCATTTCCTTGCCTTCCTTGTTATGGCAAACAGTTCGTTCTCTAAAAATATGACTGTGGAAAAAGTTAGAAACGTTTCAATTGAATCAGTTCTCCTTTATAAGTCAGGAATTTACTCCACAGATATAAACAAAGTCTCAGCATTATCCAGTCCCGTAAATCAGACTGTAACTGGTACTCTACATTTTTGTTGTCCTCAATAGTCTTGGATTACTTTAAATGTATAAATTCATCAGCATTCAGATTTTTCATTGCTTTGCAGAACTTTATATCTAAAAACTGCAGCAAGGAATTTATCATGGGAGCAGAATTTAATATTGAAATTCAAATTATTAAAACTGAAAGGATCTTCTTCAGGTTCATTTAGTTTCTGTGACTTATATCCTAAAAATAAAAAAATAGTAGCAGTAAATAAAATGTTACAACAAAGCCCAATAACTTTACCTCTCATATAATCTCAGTTTTGTTGTTTTGCTTGGAGTCTCAGTACATGAGATTTTATCTATAAATCAAACTCTTGGAAATAAACTTGCTGAAATCACAATTGGAGTCAAATATTTATGTGATGATTTTTGTGAGAAGTTCAGTAAATATGTTGTCATCAGTTAGAGTCTCAAGAAAACATCTCAGGTTTTTTTCTCTTCAACTTGGAAAAATATGATTCAGTCATGGACAGGAAAATTATGCTTGAAAAAACAGCTTCCTAGCAGGTCTGCACAGGAGCACCTTCACTGTGCTGCCCAGATTTTAAAACTTTCATAGTGTGCTCATATTTCTTTGACAGTTCCCACAGTTGCTACTTGGACAGTCTTTTAAAGACTCCTTCTGTCTTCCTTCCCCATATTGATCCCATTTGTTCTTCTTCATCCCTCTCTTCTTCCTGTCTCCCTATATTTTGTAGAATTTAAGCTTGATGGTTTCTTGTTTTTTATCTTAATCATCCTGTCTTCTCCCAGCTGCAAACATTCAGATCCCATTTCCATACCTGTCCTTTATTACTTTCTTCTCACATTACTTGACTTCACACTTTTCCTTCCACATCCTCTGTTGTTCACCATTCCTGTTCCTGTTTCCATACTGTCTTACCACCTTTCCTAACTTGCAGCTACCTTGTCTGACCTAGGAGTGCTTTTGCACTCACGGCAACTCATTTGCCATGGATCACATCTCTCTTGTTTAGGTACTGATACTTTGTGCCAACAACCATTTTCCTGATATTGGCTGATAGATCCCATTCAGTTCTCCAATAATCTCTCTTCAATAGCCTCTCTTTTCCCACCCCTTGACTTCTGAGGTGTTTGGGTCCTTGTTTTCTACTTCCATACATTGGCTAGCATCTGACCAGTATTCCCAGAGACTACTGCAGCATAGGTAAACCCATGGCTAAATAAATAAATAAATAGTATATATATATTTCATTGTGAGGCAAAAACAAACTGCCATTTTTAAAAGTTTTTCTTAAAAGCCTTAAATGCCTATGAGTTAGATATAAATCAGAATTTAGAACACACTGGAAATCTGAGACATTAAGATCTTTTGTATTGAGTATTATTGATAGATAAGGAACCTTGGTCCATGTTGGAATCCTTCCAGTTTTTGTGGCTTAACTGAATACCAAGACAAACAAGAATTGATTTTGTATAATTTACAAACAAGGAGTGAAAAGGAAAGGGAAAAAGTAAAATTGCAATGAAAACCATAAATCTGCAAGTCTGTGCAATCACATTTAGAACTTTAACTGCATGGTCAACTCTATGGTCTAAAGTAATGGTACAACTTCACCTTACACATTTTGATTAAATCTTCATATTCCATCCCCCCCAAAAAAGGGAATTGCAGGATTATAGGAAGTCTAGTAAAGAAGAAAAGTACACAAACTGGTTTTTAAAGTTTATAGACTGCACACTCTGAGTGGTTTTTATCTTTGTGAGTACAGAAACCAGGATCTTCACAAGAACCTTTCCCAAGTATGAGTGTAGTTCAATTTGGATAGTTAGCTTTTCACACAAGCTGACCTTAGTTTGGTGAGGTCTAAAGAGATTTTAAAAATCCTTTTAAATAAAGGGTGCTGTATAAATCTAGATTAATGCATTTTTCCTCCAGGTAATATTTATGTTAATTTTGCCGTTTTTCAGGTTTCCAGTGAAGGAACAGCTTCTGGCTTAGTGTTTAACTCTGCATATTTACATAAAGCTTTTCCATGTTACTCCTCATTCCTCAGAAATAAAGCATGCTTGTTTAAAAAAATTCTGAGGCACATTCCGGTAAATTTTCATTTTTAACCTTTTCCTTGCTTTCTATTTATATTACACGAATACAAAGTTAAAAAGCTCAGCAAATCTATGTAACTGCAGTAAAGGCAACTGCATCATATTTATTCTCCTTATGTTCTCATTTGTTGTTTCAGAAACTCACTTATTTGAGAGTGAGAAACTTTTTTAATTCCCGTCTAAATTCATGCTTTATTCTTCATGTTGTATGTCTCTTTCCTCCTCACAGATGCTTATTCTGGCTGTGCTTCGAGAAAAGAACTGTCCATCTTCTCTACTTATGTTTATCTAGATTTGATAAACTGTGTAATTTTGTTACAGTTACCTAAGTTTCCACAAACATGAGAGAGCAGAACTGTACACACTTCTTCATTTTGGATATGTAATCCAGGCTGTGTGGAAACAAAAATTAATACATTCCCTTGAAAGTGCCTCTCCTAATACATCCTACATTTGCCTAGATGTTGGACTTTTTTTCCCTGGAGATTTAGCTGTTGTATTTAACTAAGTTGATTGACTCCTATAGTGGGATAACTGGATAGAGGAGAGCAGTGGACGTTGTCTACCTAGACTTGAGCAAGACTTTTGACACTTTCCCATGATATTCCCACAGGCAAGCTCAGGAACTGTGGGCTGGATGAGTGGACAGAGAGGTGTTTTGAGAACTGGCTGAACGGCAGAACTCAGAGGGTTGTGGTCAGTGGCACAGGGTCTAGTTAGAGGTTTGCCCTTGTGGTGTCTCCCAAGGTTCAATACTGGGCCCAGTATTGTTTAATTTATTCATTGATATCTTAGATGAAGGGGAGATGCCTCCTTAGCAAGTTCACGGAGGGCACAAAGCTGGGAGGAGTGGCTGACATCCCCTAGAGCTGTGCAGCCCTTCAGAAGGAGCTCAACAGGCTGGAGAGATGGGCAGAGAAGAACTGTCTGAAATCCAACAAAGGAAGGTGCAGGGTCCTGCACCTGGGGAGGAATAACCCCATGGACCAGCACAGGTGGGGGCTGACCTGCTGGGAAGCAGCTCTGTGGAGAAGGACCTGGGGGTCCTGGTGGACAACAAACTGTCCCTGAGCCAGCAGTGCCCTGGTGGCCAAAAGGCCAATGGGATCCTGAGCTGCTTTAGGGAGAGCTTGGCCAGCAGGTCCAGGGAGGTGATCCTGTCCTTCTGTTCAGCCCTGGTGAGGCCTGACCTGGAGTGCTGTGTCCAGTTCTGGGCTTCTCAGTACAAGAAAGACAAGGAACTACTGGAGACAGTCCAATGGAGGGCTATGGAGATGATTAGGGGACTGGAGCACCTCTCTCATGAGGAAAGTGTGAGAGAACTGAGCCTGTTTACCCAGAAGAAGAGGTGACTGAGAAGGCACCTCATCAATGTCTATCAGTATCTGAAGGGAAGGTGTCAAGAGGATGGATCCAGAGTCTTCTCAGTGGTGCACAGCAACAGTACAAGAGGGAAGAGGCAGAAACTGATGCACAGGAAGTTCCACCCGAAGAGGTAAATGAACTTCTTTATCATGAGGGTGACAAAGCACTGAAATAGTTGCCCAGAAAAGTTGTGGAGTCTCCCTTACTGGAGATACTCAAAAGCCATCTGGACAGCATCTTCAGTAAAATGCTCTGGGGCACCCTGCTTGAACAGGGAGATGGGACCAGATGACCCCCGGTGGTGTCTTCCAACCTTACCCATTCTGTAATTCTGTAATTGATTAATACAAATTAACTTTTTTCTTTTATTTGCTTGAACTTTAACCCAGCCCACTTGATTAGACATTTCAATGCAGGCCACAGCAGTTCAAGTCATATATATATATACTAACTGGCAAGCTTTGTATGGGAAAATTGAGGGATGGTTACTTTTCTGTTAGCCATGAGCCCCCTGAGGGTTTTTATTAAGTATTTGTTTGTTACTGCTATTAATTATCTCTGTTAGTAGCTGAACACTGGTTTTGTAGCTACATCCATATTTTACTGAGAGCAAAGTCACTAATACGGTCCTGCTAATATGAAGATTTCCTTCAGCAGTCCCTACTACTTCAGCCTAACCAAAATATCATAGAATCACATGCTCTACCTGCCCCGCTGCTTCCCCTCATCAGGACACTGAAGACCACAATGAGGTCTCCCCTCAGTCTCCTCTTCTTCCGACTGAACAAACCAAGTGACCTCAGCTGCTCGTCATAAGACTTCCCTTCCAGACCCTTCACCATCCTCTTTGCTGCTCTCCTTTGGACTCTAATAGCCTAATGTCTTGTATTTGGCACCTAAAACTGCACACAGGACCCGAGGTGAGGCCAGTGCAGGGTAGAGGGGGACAATCCCCTCCCTTTCCCGGCTGGCAATGCTCCTGTGCCCCAGGGAACAGCTGGCCCTCTTGCAAAACTTCATATGGTTGGTGATTGCCCATGTCTCTAATTTGTCAAGGTCTCTGCAGGGCCTCTCTGCTCTTGAGGGAGTTGACAGCACCTCCCAATTTTGTGACATTGGCAAACTTAGTAGTCCTTCAAGTCCTGCTTCCAACTGGTCAGGGAGATGTTGAAGATGTTGAAGAGCACAGGGCAGAGGATGGAGCTCTGTGGGATCCCACTAGTGACAGGTCACTAGATGCAGTTTCTCACCCATTAAATGATATGTTTATCCAGCTGTGTGCTGGATATTTTGTCCAGAAGGGTACTATGAGAGATAGCAACAAAAGCAATAAAAGCTTTGCTGAAGTCCAAAAATATTACACCTGCTGTCTTTCCTAGATCAAGTAGGTGAGTTACCCTATTGTAGAAGGAAACCAGGTTTGATAAGCAGGAATTCCCTCTCATGAAGCTGTGCTGGCTGTGACTGACGACTGAATTGTCCTCCAGGTGTTTTTCAATACTTTCAAGAATAATCTTTCCCATGATTAAACCATGATTAAACTGAAGTGAGACTGAGAGGCATGTAGTTTCCAGGGTCCTCCTTCTTTGCCCTTCTTGAAAATCGGGACAATGCTTGAAAATCATTAAGAGAGGCTTTGCAATGATATCAGCTGGCTCCTCAAGGATTCTCCGATCAGGCCCCATAGATTTATAGGGATCCAGCTGGAGTAGCAGATCCCACACAAGTTCAGGGTCAGCTCTCTAAAATGCTCTTTAAAAAATTGTAAGAACTGTGTCAATAGTGTGTCAATAATGCCTAGAATTTTATGGACTTTTACCATATAAAAGAGAAACCAACTGCACCTTTCTAAAAGCCTGAAGGAACCACTTAAGATTTGGAACAGACAAAATAGCCTTAGTCTTGTGTTCTTTTCCATAAAAAATGAAAAGTAGTTTGCAATACTTCAGATAACTCTCCAGTCTTCTGTGATCTAGATTGTTATTCCATTCAATGTCATAACAATAATAATAATAATAATAATAGTAATAATAATAATAATAATATAAAAAAGCACAAGAGGAATTCCAGTACACATCTGTTGTGTTTCAGACTTGAGGTCAGAACAACAAAGACATCAGCACAGCTGTAAAAGGTCACTTACGTAGCAGGCCCGTGGATTTCCTTCTGGCTGAGTCAATAAAGAGGGATATTTAATCATGGGTTGGAAGTTGTGAGTTACAAACAGGACAAGTTGTATAAGGAAAAAAAATTGTACATTACAGAAGGTGGTATAAAAGTACATTCTGAGAATTTTCTGATTCCCCTGTGAAAGAGTCACGAAACTTTCTATCAGGGAAGGTTGAGTCATCCTGTTCTAAGCAAACAATTTGTTTTGGAGAAATTAGTGCCTGGTATTGTTTGTCTTTTCATATTTCATATCATGGTTTTCCATTTGGATTGGTGCTAGAGCTGAAAATTTGGAGATAGTTAAGGAATAAACTTACAGCACTTGCAATTTGAGCAAAGGAAATAAAAATATTTACTTTATTTATGCCAGGTTTCTGATCTTACTATTACAACAGGAAAGTTCAAAAGCTGATTAGGTAATATCCAAATGACACAGGCAGAGTACTACTGGAAGGTAAGCCTTATTAGGTCCATGCCTAAAAGTAAAAATTCTATGAAATAGTATATTTTTTTTGGAGAATTCATCAGATTTAGAATTTGTTTACATTTCATAGTCCATTAAACTAAAAAAAACATATGCAAGGTAAAAAGGTACTAAGAACAAATAAAGACAATGGTACCATAGCAACTGAGGAAAAGGTCTAATGTAACCTCTTGGCAGTTGTGAAGAATTTGAACTTCAGTTTCCAGATTCAGAAGCTCGCATATATTCCAGTAATTTCCATTAAAAACATTTACTGCACACTAACCAATATTGTCTAAGACATCCCCTAGAACAACTGTTTAAATCAGCACTGATAAAAAATCCTTACACAATAAAAATTGGTCTTTTCCTAAAATGCTAACTTGAGTTTGGCCTTAAAGAAACTCTACCAGTGTGTGAGTAGAACACAGGACATGGATGAAACCCCTGGAAGAGAAACAGACCATGGAAACAAGGGAAAAAGAGGCAGGCATGGATTCACTCCCAGCATTTAGGCATGGCCTCATAGTTATTGTAGTATATACTTATTGTAGTATATCATAGTACAGTGCATTGAGGGATGCTGCTCAGTTAGGTCCAAATATAATCCCTTGATCCCATACTGGTAGGGGACAGGATTTCCCTGTTACTGCCTTGTGCTCTTCTTGCTAGAGGAAGAAAAGATTTATGAGGTCTTTCTCGTCTCTCTTTTCACTTGGACAACACTAACTTTAAAACAAATAAAAATAAACAAACAAACCAGAAAATTTGTTTTGTACTAAAAAAAGCAGAATCTATCATAAATTTTATAATTAAACTATGTTGAAAATTCTCTAAGCATTATTTACAGGACATTATTTACTTGTAGAGGAAGAATCCCTCTAGTGTTTTGGTTCCAAATACTCCAGCCTCAGAGGATGTTAAAAATTACAAAGAATAGATGTTGGAAATGCCCACAACCTCCAACTCCTAGCACAGCTTTTTCACAGATAATTTCCTATCGAATTTCATATCTTGGTTTTGTTTCTTTTTTAATGCCTTATAAGAAACTGCATCAAACTTCTTGGCATTCACAGAGAATGGGAAGTTTGTAGGTTTAAGTGTTCAAGGCCAGGTTGGATATGGCAAGGTGTCCCTACCATGACAGAAGGTTGGGATTGGATGATTTTCAAAGGTCCCTTCCAACTCAAACCATTCTAAGAAGTCTAGAGGAGGACAAAAAGAAACACACACCTTTCTGCTTTCACTGGTTGGAATCGAAGACTTTGGGACCAGACACATGGAATTACCGCATTAGAATTCAGTATGGGAGGAAAATAAACCTCTTTCAGCTAAGGTTTATTATTCTGTTTCTTTACATCATTTATAGTTGAAGCAAGCACTTTGAAGATTTAGAAAGGGAAGACTCTGAAGCAGATAACTCCCTGTGGAAAAAGCAAGCATGAGGCTAAACAAATGTAATGAATCTTGTTTATCACCAAGCCAGACTTTAAAGCTTATGCTACCTAGCAGCCTACGTCTGGAATACAAGATATCATAAGACTTCCCATCCAGACCCTTCACCATCCTCTTTGCTGCCCTCCTTTGGACTCTTATAGCCTAATGTCTTTCTTATATTTGGCACCTGAAACTGCACACAGGACTGGAGGTGAGGCCAGTGCAGGGTAGGGATAATCCTCTCCCTTGCCCAGCTGAGTGTTAGTCAGCTAACAGGGTAGGCTGAAGAAGCAAATCCCGAGATGTCAAAGATACAGCGCATTTTATAACTGAAGTAAATAAAATAAATTCTAAGGCAAAAAATATTTAGCAGTTGTACAAAAGTCATAGTGTTAACTATTGTTTCAGCAGAGTGGTTGGGGGGTCCAAGCAACACTTTGGCAAAGCCTTTGCATGGAGGGCTGACTGCCAAGAGCAGCTGTGCAGTGACAAGTCTGGAATGTCCTCTGAGTAAGGCTGGCTGCAAATCTCTAAGGACTCTGAGAGTGGGAGGTTCTTGAATATCTTGAGAAATATGAAAGCCCCATTCAATAATTTAAAAAAAAAAATCATTAGTCATATAAGAAGGAAACATGAAAATAACCTCGTAACAATGTTGCTGTTTATTCACCCTAGAAAAACATATTTCGTGTGTGTTCAGTACACTTCCTCTAAGGTTCACTTTTTCTGATGGGTAGCTTTATGAGGTTAGGGTTCAAATAGCAGATCAAAATTTAGTAGGTTAAGCTGCATTCCGGATTCTGAGATTTCTATAATGAAATATAACTTCATATTCCTGCACACTATAATACAGTGTTTCAACTTCCTTATTGGCCAGAATTAGAGTTTTCCATATATTTCAGAAGTGTTACTGTGCTATGTGAACACCTAACTCTGCTCTCTAGGCTTAATACAGGGGGTCACTGATTGAGTAATGAGGTTAATCACTGCAACATCTGTATCAGTCTACTTCTCAGATATATAAAAACAACTTTTGTGCTAATGTCCTGCTTTGCTGTTTTGAAATCTAGTAAGAGAACATTCCTAAAGTTATCTTCATACAAAAATTTAAATCTATACCACAAAAGCCTTTAGAAGAAAAATGACACCCAATAAAGGAGAATATATTTACCTGAATCTTCCATCAACTCTTATTTTTACCTATATCATTTAAGCAACAGAAAATAATTCCTGTTAATGAACTGGAACTATTTTAAGATTCAACAGTGTTCAAACACAGACCAGATATATTCAGGAACAAAGGTCCCATTTATAAACTGAAGTTCAGCTATCTATGTTAGAAATTGCAAGTATTTAGTGCAGAGTGATCTTCCTTTTATAGGCTTCAATGAACTCTTCCAGAAAAAAAAAAAAAAGTAAGGCATTTCTCCTACTTTTGATAGAGTGATTTTAACAAACTTCTTCTACAAAACTATGTCCTACAAGACTCCAGGTATCAATCTAAGGTATTTGCAGATGGCACCAGCTGATGTGCAATCTGTTGAAAACAGCTTGTTCATAACCAGCCCAAGAACAGACCCCTCCACCACCAGGCAATGGTCGCCAACCAAGGCTATCACCTGCAGCTCTTCTCTCCAAAGCTTAGACTGACAGCAACTAAAAAATTGATATGTGGTTTAGGTCTAGATTAAACATTAGGAAAAAATTCTGTACTGTGAGAGTGGTGAGGCACTGGCACAGTTTACATAGAGAAATTCTGGATGTCCTGTCCCTGGAGGTGTTTAACCTGGAGGTTGGATAGAGCTCTGAGCAACTTGGTCTAGTGGAAGGTGTCCCTGTCCACAGCAGGGGCATTGGGACTGAGTGATTTTAATGTCCCTTCCAACCCAAACCATTCTATGATTCTATGAATTCTCTTTTAAAATGCAACATTGTTTGTTTGCAGATTTTTTTTTAGCTCAGATATATTTGCATATATAATGTTACAGAAGTGTGAAGTTCATTATTTCATTGAAGAGAATTGTAATCTTTCTGCTTGCCTCCCGCTGAGGTTATTCATGTTTGCAATAATGCCACATCTTAAAACCTTAAATGAAAGAAAATTCCAAGTTACAGTATTAAATATCATCTAATATCTAGTGTCATCCTTGTTTATTCTTTCTAGCATCAGGGAGCTCTACAGGACCTTTATATCTAGTAGGTAATGAAACAGATTATATTCAAAAGGTTGATGTTCAACTAGGTTGAACACAACCTCACCAGAACTGCCAGGTTTTCAGCACTGACATCTTCATGCAGGTGCTACCAGTGGGAAGTATGTAGTCATAGTTTCAGCTTTGCAGAGAGAACTAATTGACTTTCACGCAGGATTTTGATTATTGCGAAATCTGAATTTGTTCCTCTTGGTAACAAAAGCCAAACATTTCAAAATTATCTGTGAAAGGCAATGAAGCTTCAGTGTGGGAGCAGGTGAGCCCCTGGGCTTCCCCAAAGCATTGGTTGTATGAGTGCTAAGTGTCCTTAAGATAGGTTAGGAAAGGATTGCCCTAAAGGCTGCTCCTGCTGGGCCTGTTCCAGAGCTGCCCCCTTCAGCTGCTGGAGCCCCAGACCCGTAGCAGCTCCCCAGCTTCCAGGCTTCTGAGGGAACCAGGGGAAAATTCCAGTGTCTCAGAAAAAGATTTCAATCGGTCTGAGCCAGCAAATTCCTACCAGAAAATGTTTTGTCAGAACTTTTCCAGTCTCTTCCATTTGTAATTAAAGGCTTATGTTTTACTATAAAAGAGATTATTGTGCTGTGTGTAGCATGCTCCTGGGTAACAGTGCTGTCATTTGGGTATTAGGGGAGGTGGGATGGTGTTGGTGCTTTGAGCCATCCCAGCTTTGAACCATAAAATACCTAAGAAATTTCCTCTTGCTTTAGAATTCCTTCCCATAACTTAAATGAAGGTCAAAATTGCTTGTAACACCTTCCACACTGGCACAGGATTCTGAGAAGGAATCACATCAGAAAAGGTATCAGTCTGTGGCAACAGTAATGGCCTGGACCAGGCCAGGAAGGTAGCACCTGAACCCTGCTCATGCAGAGTAGTCCATGTAATATATGGCAAGAATTTCTGTCATGTGGTGGTGAAAGAGAACTGTTTCAATGTACCAAAAATTATTAAACACAACTTCTGTGAAACTAATTCTCATACCTTTGCAAACTCCTTATTACCACTTTTATTCTTATATAACAGTGATATAGTTATGAAAATTTGAATATGCTTTTCCTCCTCTCAACTAGAAAATTGGCATGGCCCAGTAGGATGCAGACATAAAACATGCAAGCCAGACTTGGCCTTTAGAGCCTTGCTTCCGTGTTCTTTTTAACCTGTGCATTGCACAGAGAAAGAACAATAGAGTGTAAAGTACACATATCATTGGAATAACCAGCAAAATTCCTTATGGACTGCCTAATGGAATCCTTTTCTTTTGTTTTCTGTTAGAAAATTAAAAATACTAAGATGAAAATTTTCAAAATAGGAGATTGCACTTTTTATTAAATTAATGTGGCAGTGAAAACTATCTTCTACTCCTGAAATCTTTTGTCTCTTTCCAGGAATATATTAGTCATCTTTAGTTTGTGGACTTTTTTTTTTTTTTTTTTTTTTTTTTTTTTTTTTTTTTTCTGAATGGGAAGTCACATATTTTGACAGAAAAAAAAAATTTAGTTCATAGCCCTTATCCAACTAATATAATATATAAGTAATATACAGTGTCCATAAGACTTATATTGGGAGCAAAAGAGCCAGTCACAAAACAGGGAACACAAGAAGAAAATACTTTAAAAGCACAATACATCTCAGTGCAAGATGCTGCAGGAGCTGCTCTCCCAAAATGCACATTGCATTAATTTGTTGTCTGCAACAACAGTTTATGTATCATCCCTTGCTGAGTTGGCAAATGGATGTAAGGTCACAACGGAAACTCATTTTAACTTGTACTACAGACTTCTTAGTGCGGGACACTGGTCAGAATTGCAAGAAACTGAGATAGACTAAGAAAAACAGGGCCCCATTAGCTTGCAATTCCTACCTTGTTAATTGCTAAATTGCTACCATATGTAACTTGCTTGACCACGATCAGAGCTCAGTGCTCCCCACATGCACTTGGCCACATTTATCTCTTTCTAATAGGGAAGGGAGGTGTGGAGCAGGAACAGCAAGCAGTCAGGTTGTATCCTTCAACTAAGGACCTATATTTGATAGGGCTGAAGCTGTAGTGAAGACCAAGTTTTACCAGTTTGGACATCTTCCCTCAAGGTACCCACATAACAGCAGATTTATTTTATTTCCTGAGCATAATATTGTTTAATGTATCCTATTCTTGCCCAGTGAAGAATACTGTGCCCTATCCACTGCTTTTCACTAAACAACTACGTTCTTTTACCAAAAAATGTGCATCCACTCCCCTGTAGGATTGGGATTTAGCCTGTCAACCTGCCATGGAGCTGTGCTCAATATATTAAGAGATAAAAAAGGTGAAAAATTTTGGGGAAAGGTCTGAACACTTTCCCTGGAGTTCAGACATTCACCTCCTAAGTAAACCCTCATTAGATACCCGAGATGGATAAAAATAATATGGCTAAGAACAGTTCAGCGCCTCTTCTATAGCCTGTCAAACCTTACAAAGCACTGAGGTCTCCCTAGAGGTGGTGGACTTGGTGATGGGATGAGTTCGGGCTTTGGTGGAAGGATGGTAAATCCACCCCGTCACCCAAACTGGTAGCTTTACTACTTTGCTACATCTTTCATAGCCAGAAGTTCTTTTTAATGTGCTCACTCTGCCATTTTTCATTAACTTTCCTGTCAGCTGCTTGACGTGAACTGTAATTTCAAGACTGACAATCACCACAGGACCAGTGGTTGTGTCTAAAGCGGGATCATTACTGGACTACACTGCACCATAGAAGTTCATGGTAAAGACCTACTGAGGAGGTTTTGTGAAAGGCATTTTGCATCCCAGTGCAATCCTGATGAAGCTAAAAGGAAAGAGAGGGTTCTTGCCTTACAGCAAATTACACTGGAGCAACAACTGGTTTGTGGAAATGAGACTTCAGACCAGCATGGGCCTCCAGACCAGCATGCACAGTGGAGCTCAGGGATGACAGAAGTGAGCAAAAGCAATCCTGCTTATTAGAGAAAAGAAGTTTAACTGTGAATCGCATTACTTAGATGAGGTGTTTTCTTCCACAGAAGTTAATAGACATGCAAATATATTGCCTCTGTGCCCTGAGATCATCTGAGCTGAAATGTGATACATATAAATCCTGACTGGAGCTAGCTGAAGAAAATCGATACCCGTGAATTGCTTGACTTACTATATAGCATTCTCAGAAGAGGAATGGGGTCAAAGGAAAAATACGGTAGAAAGTGTGCTAAGCATACTGTGAGAGTGCTGCTGAAATGACGAGACACAGGTAGTCTCCTTTGGCCTGTCCTGTTTCATGTCAGTGACAAGAAAGACGTAATAAAGATGATGTCAGGCTAACATGAGAGCAAGCTTGTTCACAGAGCTGTGATACCATACACAGGGAATCCAGATCAGCAGTGAGTCATTCTGCTGAAAGAAAACAATGCTGACAGAATTGCACAAAGGAAAAGTTTCTATATAATTTCTTAGCAATGCAGAGTGGGAGGAAAAAGCCATCCTACAGGATGAACCAATGAAGACTCTGAAATGAAGAAGTAATGTTTATTTACTGAAATCTGCCAGTTTGTATTCTAGCTTGGCATACCTCTCCCCTCCAGACCCCCTACACACAGAAGAGCACTTATCCTGTGATACATGGCTGGGGTGGGGGAAATACTGAAAAACATGGAATAAAGACATAAAGTACTTACACCATTTTGGATCTGTTCCAAAGAACAGAACAGAACTTTCCAAAGAAAAAGCTTTTTGCTTTCATGCTGTGAAATAAATAAAATAAATAAATAAAAATGAAATAAATAAATAAAATAATAATTAAATAAATAAAATAAAACAACAAGAGTTTCCCAATTCTCCAACACATAATTTGAGAATGGTTATGTGAATTTATACAGCTTTAAAATAACTGCACTTCCATTGAATCAAGATCTTGCTACTTAGCATATTAATATTTTACAGGTTGTAAAGAAAATTATTATTTAGAAGAATAAATACTATTGATTCTTGTGAATAATGCCAACAAACATACAGACAGACACACTTACACACAAGCACTTATAGCCTTCTATTCCAGGATGGCTGCTAACTGTGTAGATCCAGTTATTTATCACAGTGTACAAAATTTTCTTTTACACCCTTCTCTACCCACCTGAAATCCTCTTTCTTATCTTATTCTAAAATTAAAATGCCGGTAAGACCAGAGCTAGCATCTTCTTCAAGGCTTCAGAGTCTAGAGGAGGGAGTGTGTTGTCCACAAAAGATTATGGCTTGTAGACATGATAAAACCATCAGCAAGCAGACCATGAGTTGACAGCAAAGCACACGTTCTAATAAGATTTCTTCAATTTTTAATGGCTATTTTCTTTTTAAAAAGGAAACAAAATACTACTCTTCCAATATCATGAATAACCATAATTTTCTTAAGGGGTGATACATATTTTCCAGAAATGTGATAAACCTGTTGCATACTTACTAGACATTCTTCACACTCTGAGGGATAAATCTCACCAACCTAGAATGTCTGTGGCTCTCTGTCAGATATAAAACATATGACAGAAATACGAAGATACTAATACAAGCATATATAATAAAACCGCTTTTCACTGTATATTAGACTATGTCTTTATAAATTTTATATATTATTTTCTGCAGGTCAATTTTTTATAGATTCTGGATTTTAAAATCAGATAAGAAAAGCCAGAGTATTTGCCAAAGTGCTGGGAACAAGGGCTTTGCTGTGTGTACCACCTGTTTAGTATATTTTACATGACTTTTTATTCATAATTTTTCCTCATGGGTGTAAGCACTGTTACATCAGCTAATAGGATGGATTTAATGACAGGATATTACCAGCAGTGATGGGCAACTCTGACAGGGGATTTCTATTAATGTGATAGAAATCACAGTATTGTGTTCAGTACTTTGAACATATTAGTACTGCAAGAGAAAATGCAGCTAGCCTTAGAATTTGTTATATGAGATGCTGATCTACAGGTAAAAAAACCCAACCAAAATAAAGACATCCAATTGGAATCCAAGCTTCTAATTGCTTACTATTAAAACAAGTGTTGCTTTTTAAATACTTGTTGAATGTGTAGATCCCAAACCAAAGTGTAAACCTCTGGTGTTTTTCCTTTAAATTAGTGAGTGTTCCTCTCTATCTAGAAAATAAAAATAATTGTAGCCTGGAAAATTTACTGTGTTTCAGAGATGAAGAGAATCCAAATATATCAGCAAGGCAAAGACAACTGTTTCTCCAAGCTGGAAATCAAGCACCTGCAGCTTAATACAAAGATGTTCTGATAGGATCTTGTATTTTACTTGGCTTGTGGACTGTGATCAATCTAAAAATGCCTGAATAGCAGCTTTGTTCCTATTCTAGCAATCCTTGCATGCTTTTGAAAGGTGGCATTTTAAAGGTCCTGAATGAATAGGCTAACGAATACTTTTATGAAAAATTGTGTTTGTTCAAACACCTTTGCAGCTTTGAAAATCTCCATCATGACAGTACTCATGCTCCCCTCTCTTGCAAGACACAATTTTTCTGCTTTTTTTTATCTTCTGGGGTAAAATTCCTTCTCTCTTCTTCACCAAGCCATGAATGTTGCAGAGAAAGCTGGAGTAGTGATTTTCTTGCTCTTTTTTTAATCTATGAAAAAAGCCTAATGCACTTAGCAAAAAGATGAGGTTGAGCAAAGCCAAGTCAAGTATCAAGTATTGTAACATTCACATCCAAATTAAGTCTCACTCCTCATCTTGCTTTTTACATCTGTTGAAATATGGTTTCTATTATGGTTTTGGAAGATTTCCATTTACTGTAAGTTTCAGACGGTATTGATGATGTCACTGTTTACTTTGAATAGCTCTTTGATAGGAAAAAGAGAGCACAATGGAACATTCAGGAAGCATGGCAAGTAATACATTATTAAATTAATCATAGGAGAGTTGTATTGAGACATAACCTCTCTTTAGCCCTAGGGCATAGCCTTAGGGGACAGCTGTCCCACAACTCCACATGACAGCAGGTTCTCATGTAATTGCAACAAGTGAAGCTGATTATTGATAGATAACAGCCATGTGAATTCTGCCTGCTCAAGCCACTGTGTACAGCTGTGTAAACCAGAGCAGCAGACTGGAGAACAATGGGCTAAGGTGTGCTACCCACACACACACCTTTCAGAGGATATTTCTGCAGCTAATACTTTGGTAGCAAAAGACACACTCCTCATATTAACTGGAAGTGTCTTCCCATGCTTTCCTGATAGGCTTCTGAGAACAGACTTGGATTATAGTCAAAGCCTTATCTTGGTGTTAGTCATGCTTAGACATTCAAGCTGAGGCTTCAGAATCGGTTTGTGGTTACATGCTGACATTGAAGAGGCCACCACGCTGTTTCCGTGCGCCCAGCATCATCTTTCACACTCCTCACTGGGAGCCCTTCAGCAGCCAGACTGCTGTGCTGGGTCAGAAGGATAAACGCAATGATTTTTCTAAAAATTGACCTTTTTTTTTTTTTTTTTTTTTCCCCCAGTTAAGCTTAGCATATGTGTTTTGTTTATTTATTTTTAATGACAAGCATACTTGAGAACATGAATTGAATTCAAGCAGAGACCCAGTGATGTCACCTGGTAATGATATGGAAAAAGTTTGAAGCACAGCTGTATCGTATTACTCTCCTAAAGTGCAGATATAAAAGGATATTCATGCAGCAAGCATATTTCATACAACTTCTAACTAATTCACACACTGTGAGGTGTACAGTCAAGATCCCTTTATTTTCCAGGGCTCATAACTTCTTTATTTGAAGAATCATCTTTTAACTTTAGAGATAACCTGGCAGACAGCTCATAAAGTGGCCACACTTGGCAACCAAATGATCAAAAAAACTTTTCTTCATGAGAATATAAATTCGGCTGAAGTGAGTTAGGGAAAATCTTACAAGACAGTGGCCTTTGAATTATGTGTAAATGACTATGTTATGGGGAAGAAAAAGGAGCAATTAAATCTATTTTCTCTGTATAGTATATTCTTACTACGTATTAAGGCAGTTCCAGGAACATGGTCTTGGTTTGTTAAAAGATATTTTAAGAAAAATTACTGTTTAATTTGTCACTCTTGCTTGACAGAACATTTCATGTTTAACATGAACTGCATGTGTTAAAACTCTAAATGAACTTTGTCTCCAACGCTTCTTTCAAAATGCTCCTTAAAAATATCTTCTTGTCCTTTGTCTTTTAGGTACTGAAGTCCTGTCAATATGTAAAGCATACGTAAGTACTTACACCTCAGAATTCTTTTTACTGATGCTTCACGCACTGTTTGGGATAGCCTATGATATGCTGTCTTTGGCAATCCTTCATAAAAAATAATTATATTTCTTCATAACACTAGTGACTTCCGGTTTTGTTTATGGCAAATTACAAACTGCTCAGTACTTTTGAAGAATTTAATTTAGATCCGTACATGATAAAAACCAGCTATACTTGCTCCAAATAAGAAAATTAATTTTTGTATTTAACATAAATCATCAGTAATGTAAATATAGAAACACACTCTTAAAATGAAGCCAAGAAAAGTATATTTAGAGGCAAATATTTAAGAAGAAGCATAAATAAGACAAGGATGTTTAACACAAAGCAAGGCCATGAAGAAGCTCCATGTGTAAAACTGCACCTTTTCTGGGAGACCACAAATCCCTAAGGATGTGCAGACTTTTGAAGTGGTTTGAAAGGAAGGCTGATGGATCAGTTGGCATATACACAAGCACAGCTGCATGGTAGGGAGTTTTAGAGGAAGTAAGATTATTTTTATAGCTTGAAACTTCAAGATATGCATTTAAATGATAGGGAATTTCCAAGAAAAAAACAGCTATATTTCCTCCAAATAATATTATTACATCCTGAATATGTGCTGTGTATGTATTCATACAAAGTCAGAGGCATACGCAGTTATGTATACTGAGATGTAAAAGAAAATATGATCTTATGCACGAAGAAATATCACCAAAAAAATTTAGAATACTGAACTTGATGAGAAAAATTGTAAAAGACAATGTATTTCACATTACACAAATTCAGTTTGAAATCCTTTGAAAGCTATCAATACCTTTAGCAGAAGTAAAGGAGCATACAGCTTAAAAACTTGCTGGTTTTCACCCTTTAATAATTTTTAAAAGTGCATGAAATCTAGCTGATTCTTGCTACTAAGTTTCTCTGCTCTAGTCAGAGGAGAGGAACAAAACTGGCATGCTTAAACATAAATTTGGCTGCATTAGTAGGAAATCTACTGTAGTCATAAATGGAAAGTATTCAAGCTAAAATGTCAGTAGTAGAAGATGACAGGAGTCAGTGTTAGAGGTCCAGATTTTAAATATTTACGCAAATATAATGTAACAGCGATGTGGAAAGCAAAGACATCCAAGTTTGCAGATAGCACTTAATTAGCAAGTACTGCAAATAATGAAGGAATGTACAGTCAGAAATCAGAGACTGAATGGAGAAAAGGTTTGAGCTGTCAGGTGAGAGTAGCTCTAATAAAGATGGAGTTTTGAAAAGGCAACATGCAGAATATTTTTAATGTCAAAATTTTCTGAAATGCTTAACCTTTAAAAATGTTGGTAATAGGTAAATATGTAGCTGTTGCTGTTTATTGTTTTAGCAAACTTGTTTCTCTTAGAGACTTCAGACTTCCAGCTCTAAGGAGTTAGAGTTTCAGTCATTCCATTGTCCCTTGCAGGGCCTTTGGCCTAGATAGACCAAAACACTTAGGCATTTACAGGAGTTTTTCCAAAACAGAGCCCCAAGCCACGATGCATGTCTTCCCCGAAAAATAGCCTGCCAGTGAAGTTCCCATGTTGCCTGACACTGTTCCCTTGTGCCTGGGCAGTGAGTCCATAGGGAGCTGGTCTCCAGGTCTCACTCAGCAAGTTCAGGCTCAGGCAGGACCAAGGAGGCAGAAGGGCATTCCCATTCCCTCTTCAGCATCAAAATCCCCAGCTTAGCTAAGTTCAAATCTCAACAAGGATAAGTAGAGAAATGGGTTCTTTACTTGTCTAAGGACATTTCGAAAATGACAGAAATGCTGTCTACTCCAGTCTTCTTCTCCCAGCCCTAGTTCAGGTTGGCTGTGGTTTCATTTTTGTCAAATCTTGAAAATCTTCAGGGATATTGCTTCCTCTTCTCTGGGTACCTGTTCCAGGGCTGTGCTACCCGATTTTGAAAGTTCCTCCTTCCATTTGTTCTGAGCCTCTTGGGCTGCAGTTTGTGCTGGTTTTCTCTTATTATGCTGACTGCCACTATCGAGAAGAATTTGACTGGCATTTTTCTAATTCCTCTTTGGCAGTTGCAAGTTGCGTTTAGATCCCTTTCACTGACAGGCTAAGAAGCCCTTGCTTAACCAAACAGGTCTGCTGAAATTCCCCACCTTCCTGTGGAACAGGATAGTTTGTTGAATATTGGGTAGTGATGTTTGGACTGTCCTGGGCTAAGGAAAACAGTTACTCACACAAATTTGTGGATGCAGCCTGTCCTTCAGAACCAGACTGTCTGCTTACACAAACTTAGAATCAGAATCATAGAACCATAGAATATACTGAGTTGGAAGGGACAGATCGGGATCATCCAGTCCTACTCCTGACCCTGCACAGGACACCCCAAGAGTCCCACCATGTGCCTGAGAGCATTGTCCAATCACTCCTTGTACACAGAGAGGCTTGGTGCTGTGACCTCTGCCCTGGGGAGCCTGTTCCAGTGCCCAACCACTCTCTGGGTGAAAAACCTTATCCTGGTATCTATGCTAAACCTTTCCTGACTCAGCTTCATGCTGTTTCCTCAAGTCCTGTCACTGCTCATGAGAGTGAAGAGATCAGCACCTTCCCTGACTCTTCCCCTTGTGAGGATGCTGAATGAGGTCTCCCCTCAATCTCCTCCAGGCTGAACAGACCAAGTGACCTCAGCTGCTTCTCCTAAGACTTTTCCTCCAGACCCTTCCCCATCCTTGTTGCCCTCCTCCTACAACTTAAAGAGAGATAGTTGTGAAAATGCATTTCCTTTTCCAGGTGAAATTTGTCATTTAGGATGTCAGAGGTAATTCAGATTTCTGCAGAGGTAATGGGAGTCTTCACTTTAGGCTCACAAGTCACATCATAGATACAACACATCTCACCTGAAGAGCCTGCTTCCAGTGGAGAGCAGTACACTTCGTTTGCACTCAGCACCACTTGCTCCATCATTTTCCAAGCAAGTTAACATATTGAATAGACATGCAGACGTCAAGCAGCTAGGTGAACCAAGTCCAGCAAAGAAATACACAAACTAAGCTTTCATCTGATACTCTTGGTAAGAGAATTGCAAGAGTTGTTGTTAATCCAAACCCTGGTAAATATCACAGTATGGTCTTTTGAGACAGGGACTTGAAATTTAATGGGTTTTGACTCGTACTTCAGTGGCTTGGAGAGTGTTGATTTACAGATGGGTGAAACATCAATTTTTTTTTTTTAATCCCCGTTCATTTTTACCAGGATATGGAGTTAGTCCGAACACTTGAAAATGCTGCAGGACAAGAAAACTATCCAAACTATCTTTCCAAACTATCTCTGATTAAAAGTACTTATTTGGAAAAAGTGATCTTACCATATGAATTAAATCTATTTCTATATCTTGATCAATCATATGGAAAAATACGAAAAACTTCCAATCTTCTGTTTACATTAATAATTAGCTGCAGATACCCGCTTTCCCTAACTTCATAACGCTTGAATGAATGCTTCTAATCTAAAAATGTGTCCTTGAGTTTCACTTACTTATCAAGAAAATAAATAATTTTTTTTAAAAAGTTGGTTTACTTTGTGTTTTTCAATGACAGTTTAAAGGTGAAAGTAATCCTTTTGAGTCCCTTCCAACTCAGAATATTCTGCGATTCTGTGAAATTCACAAAATGTTGATGCCTGAGCAATAAATCCATAAAAGAGAAAGTGAGTAAAACTGAAGCTAAGAATCATCTTGAAGTTAAATAAGGTGAATAATACTTCACTTAGCAACTATTTTCCTGTTGATGAAACAACTTTATTTTAGTTTGCATGTTTGATTATTGGTTGAAATCATTTAGACTGACGCCAGCTCAACAAGTGAGCAAGATCCAGGCACATGAGTGCAGACTGATAAATAAAAAAAGAAGGGAGTAAAGAGGATGAGAGATTAATAATACAGTCCTATGGATCCATAAGCAGCAGAAATTTCCTTGATAAAAAATTAGGTTTGTTGAGGGTCGTTGTCCTAGAAGGCATCAATAAGCTGGAGCTATTTTTTAACAACTTTCTGGCAGTCACAATTTGGACAAAAGGCCCGTTGGCCTCAGGCTGTCAATTATGTGATGTTTGTAACAAAGCAGAAGACTGCATTATTAAACAAGAGTCTGCTGATCAAAGTACCTGCATCTTTTTACCTGAGGGGCTGTCCATTTATGATACAGACTATACAGACCATACAGACTATATATATTTTATAAATAAAATCACTCCTTATCCTTTACAAATAAACATATATTTGCAGCTTTTATTAGGCTGATTATTTGATTATAATTAAACATTTCCTTTTTTCTTTTTTTTCCTAGGAATGGTTAATGAATAACTGTCCTGGATACAGAAGTAATTAATCAAAACCCCTGCTATTATGGTATGGATCACTACAACACTGAAATAAATTAAAATGTCAAAAATGCCTTAAACAAAGTCAAATGAACCAAGAATATGAAAGTTTGTTATTCTTACCCTGTAATTCAAATTTACTTTTCAGATGTCTATATTAGGTACACAGTTTAAGAATAAAATTGCTGAAGATACAATTGCAAGACAGTATTCTGTAATGTTGCATGGAGGTTTACCAGACTAAGAAAATAATTAGCTCCTCAACTTTAATTTATTTTTGTCTATGTGTAATGGAACTAGTAATCATGAACATCAATTAACATAAGAAGTATCCTTCTTTCATGAAATTTCAAAATGAAGTTATGGTGTTAATTTTAGAGAACAAATAAAAATTGCAAACTAAATCCTGCACTAGTGATGAGGAACACGTCATCAACAATATATTATCAATTGCAATAGAAATTTAACCTTGTATTGTGGAACAAGTGACATTTCATGGCCAACAGAGAGGCCACTACGTTTTTCCCCAATGAAAGATTACATCCATACATAATTTCTGCCTTTTGTCAACAATTTATTCATTCCTCCTATCACAGTGCACTCTTCATCTCCTTTTTACAGACAATACTTTGACTAAGACCAATGCCTTTTATAGACCAGGTTTTGGATCCAAGCTATGCACAGTAGGATCTTATTAGCAGACTATATTTACATGTAAGATTACATTCTTTTGCAAAAGCAAAACAGATTTTCAAGTTTAGGGGACTTTTCTGTGAGTCTCTGTGCATCCAAAAGGGGGCAAAATATATTCAGAGTTAGTTTCATTTCACATAGGTTTAAAAGTCTTAAAAATAAGGGCCACAGTTTCATCTACTCATTTGAATCCAGTGGGGACCACCAAACATCCTCAGAGATTTTTGAAGGACTTGTTCTTTGGAGCTGTGCATGTCTCTTGCATGACAGTAGAAAGTGCTAAAAAGATTATCCAAGGCTTAATGGATGTATCCCAGGTAGATGAAGTTAGATGACATTAATCCCATCACAGGAGTCCAATATCCACTGATAACACAACTCCAGATTCCCACTTTATAAACTGTTGAGTATTTGCAGCAGAATAGGATGCCTGCAGATCCATTATTGTCCAAAAATCAGCCAAGTTAAAAACATGGACCACACCGATTTATTTGTATCTGACCAATATGAAAGTAGCTGGGGAAATTTCCAGCATAAACTTTCATGTTTATGTCTGTTTTCAAGCATACTGTACTTGTATTTTTTAAAAAACTTTAGTTAGCACAAAGATAACAGAGTTTTAAGCTATCCCATAATTTTTGCTATGGGGCCAGCTGGTAAGTCATATCAGAAATTTGTTTTTAAGCATTGCTAACAGTTAAATGTTTTTGAAGGCTTGTAGGCTATGATATTTACATTAAACTATTTGATGCTTACATACTGCTGCACACATTCTTTTAAAACACAAATCAGAAGCAAATAGTAGCAAAATATTTTTAAATTGTGCATAGGCATCTCCATATATAGAGTATTTGGATTATATGATCAACTTCTCAGAGACAGAGCCTGTGTCTGTTACAAAACTTCTCCTCAGATGTTATTTTATCATACCTTAGAAACAAATTCTTCCCTTCATGTTTGTATTTGTGCAACTGTGTGAAAGATGGTATGGGTGACCTGCTGCTGCTTAACCCAGCAGCTCTTTCTGTCTCTATTGCTCTCTTTGCCAATCTGACAATCTGATGGGGTCAAACATTTAACCTTGCAGGTCACAGATCAGCTAAGACTTGCCCTCATTTGACCCATGTGAACAATAATAAGGCCCCTTTTCCAATAGTCTTTGTCCTGACCAACCCAGCTACAATGTCAATTAACTTGGCAAGGCTTAAAGCCACTTTGAAAATCATTCAGTGTCTGAGGAATGTTAATAGCAGAACAGCTGTTTTAAAGAATCTCACACTTTGTGTTTCTTGTATTAAGAGTTTTACTAATTCTTCCCTCATTGTTTGCTCTCATATGACATAAGATATAAACTGATCTGCTGACCTCAAAAATGTGTTTTTCTTGCAAAGGGAGTAATTTCTTACAAGAAAAACAGTATTTAGCTAAAATGTCTGAAAAATTTTTGTTTTGTTTGCTGCATAAGGACCTAATTTAGTTTCTTGTATTTCTACTAACACATGCTTCTAGCAGGGGTTTGGACCAAATGATCTCCAATGTCCATTCTAACCTTCCATAAATGTTGTTGAATTAAAAGTTGGTTTAGACTCTTTACTGCTTGCTTCAGCCCAGGCTGTGAAGGAATAAGTTTCAGCAGTTGAACAGGACTAGCCCTGACTTACTTTTCTGTCCAGTTCTAAACTACTTCCCACAGGAGAGGTTTATAAATCATGTATCTCAGCACTTTTAACTTCTTGCATCCAATAAGAGTCCTTTCCATATTAATGAACTGCCTCCTTCACCAGTGCAAAACACTACTCTAGCCTGGATAAAAGCCTTTCAAGTTAAATTTAAAAAGAAGCAATTTAATTTAGCTTTTGTCTTTGGAAGCAATATTAACCTGGAATTTCAGCCCAAAATAGCACTTTCTGTCATGAGTGAGATGTAGTCTGATGTATTGTCACTCAAATGGGTTATAATGTGCACATTATATAAATCAGAAGGAAAGCCTACCAGTCTTCCACTGAGGTATAAAGTTCAGTGTTTCAAATCTAGAAGGTAATGAGAACCTAACACTGTGTGCTGGTTCAGCCAAATTAGAGGAGAAATATCCTCTGAGGGAAGGCAGGTTACCACCACCCCTCCCCCAAACCCAGGTTCGGGAACGAAAAAATTTCCTCGAAGGAAAGTGAAAGAGATAAACACTATTTATTCAACAAACACACAGAAAAGGATAACAAGGCTAAACAACAAAACAAAACAAAAAATCTCTAGCTGCGGAGAGAAACCTGGAAAAATTTCAGAGTCCTTCTCTGGGTGTGGTCTCCCTCCTCCTCAGAGCTGGGCCGGTGGGCCCCTTCCAGGAGGCCTTGGAAAAGGAGTTCTCCCCCAGTGTGGTCCGATGTTGTAGAACAGTCCCGAAGAGAAGAAGAGGGAAAAAAAAACCCAAAAAAGTCCCAGGAAAACTCTCTCCAGAGAAAAGGAGCTGAGAGCTGGCTGGAAAGCAAGGCTGCTTCCTTCAACACTCCTTGCTGCCGAGCCCAGAGAGAGCTGTGTGTGTCCTTGAGCAATTGTTTTGAAAAGTTCGCTCAGTCTTTTTCCTCTTGCACCCAGTCTTAAAGGCACAGAATTCATCTTCTGGGCATAGAGTGGTGATAGGGGATACACATCATAAAGTCACCCCAAGAAACACTGGAAACTATGGATTTCATTTACATTGCACACTAAAATACAGCATTAAAAATATATTACCCATTCCAGTAATAAGCTGACACATATTAGTAAATGTCAAAATTGTACTTATAATGCAGCACTGTTCAGTATGGGCATTACTGCAGTATTTAGTTACAGGAGTGCACAGTACTATTTTCACAGGACTCCTGTCTTCAAGTTCCCTTTATGGTCCTCTGGCATTCAACATCCAGTCCAAAAAGTTAGAGCTGCACAGGACTCATCTGGGTCACCCAGCTGGGTCACCCCACAGTCCTATTTTCCTATATCCTAGTTCCTGTGATTTCTATTTCCCTCCTTACCGACAGATGCTTCAAGCCAATCACCAAACTCTTTGTCCGAACACACTCCTCCTGCAATCACCCTGGCCATCTATGTATTGGAAACAGAGAGCTTTGTCCCTTGCCCAGCTTGAGCAAGGACACCTGGAACTGACAGTGCTGAGGTCTCAGCACATGCCCTCTCTCAGCACCTCTTCCTGACTTGATCTACTCCAAAGAAAAGCCCAGCTCACTTCAAGCTGAAATCTCCATCAGTACATGTAGTAGCCTTTTAGAGCTGTGACTTCAGAAGCCTCACAGTCCTCTAGTCAGTGTTTGCAGACTGAGATGGATATTTTCTTTCTGGTTTTCTTTTTTTTTTTTTTTAAGTCTTTAGTTATTCAAGATGCAGTTCCACATCAACAACAAAGAACAAGAGCTGGACACTTCAGTCACCCCTTCCAAATTTTATGTTCCTGTTTCAAATCATTACAATTTCACACAAAAGAGGTAACCAGAACATTTTGATATGGACAGAATGATGTATTTTCTGCTAATTTAGTTCTTGGAAATAGTATTTTTGACAGAAATTTTCCAGAAAGATTCAGCCTGAGGCAGATTACCCAGTATGCAAAATTTCAGGCCAAATAGTTAAAGTTTGGCAAAGTTATGAGCTACAGAAAATGATTTAGTAATGGAATTTCTGGGCAATTTTAGTGGATGGTGCCACCAGTCCAATCTACCACACATACAAAAGGTATTTAAAATTTTATTAATTTTCTGGAAATCACTAACATTTTTTTTCACCCTAGAAATATCTTGGTAGGAATTTTCTGGATTTTCTGATGAATAGTCCAAGTGACTGCTGAACACAACTAAATACATCACTTAAAGTCTGAGTTTCAAAGAAGTAGGACAAGGATGTCTTACAGGAATGAGCAGGTGAGGAACTGGGCACATGCAAATGCATATATTCACAAACACTTCCATTTCCTTTACACTGTAACAAACAATTCCATAAAAGAAGAAATTACTTTTGACACAATTCCAAAAGCAGCAGAAGTTTTAATGTTACTGCCAGAGACAACTGGACTAGAGATAGCACTGAACATTATTTGCACTCATACAAAGATGCCAGTGACAACTTTTCATGCTACTTCAAGATATATTTCTATAAATATCATTTCAATGTTAACAGCATTAGTTTTGAAATTACAATTTTTATTCATACATTCTTACATACATATATGCACCCACTAAACAGAGCCTTTCTGCTCATATATCGTGTGGCAGACTCGAGAATGCAATTTAATAAAATCACTCTTAAGTTCTCACATACAAGAGTTTATTCAGGCCTAAGGTTATACCTTTTCTTTATGATGTCCTTGAAATGGAATTTTCTTGAAAAACTCCTTACACTAGTGCTTACTTTAGTATGATCCATAGTCCTTGTACATATATTTAACACTTGTCAGCAAACTGACCAATGCTTCTAGTTTCAGAGACTTTCAGGCATCTTTAAATTGTGCAATATAAAGTCAGTGCAGTGAAGCTAACTTGAATAATTTTTACTTCCTTGAAAATGAAATCTTTGGTTTAAGACCAAAGCCAATACCTACTGATTATTCTGGTGTTGGATTCCTGCCTCCCTGGTGTAGCTGTGCTTCTTAGTTAGGTTTTTCCCCCTAGCGGGGACGGATTTTAAAGAAACTTTCAGCACTCTCTGCTTCAAGATAGTTTATTACATCTTATCAGAAAGACAAGGTCACATAGCATACACCAGAGAAGTGCAGAAGAAGAAATGTCCGCAGAATGTCTAAGAATGTCTGAGAGTGTCCGAGAATGTCTGTAGAATGTCCAGGAATGTCCGCTTATCAAGATAACACGGTCTTCTTGAAGGTCAATCAACCAATTAAGGCTTAAAACGAAAGATATTTTCACTTTTCTACCAATGTTAGACAAATGCTTAGTCACGTATGCAGGAACTGTGGAATTTTTCATCCAATAATTTTCAGGAGCCTACTACTGCAAAATATGGCATACTGGAAGAAGAAGAAGAAAGCCTAAAAACAATAGTAATCCTCCATTTTGGTGTTTTTGCTTTTTATGTATTTACTACATTAATAAACCCAAAACCTTTAGATTTTTCACCCTGTGATAACCTTTCCTAATACTCTATTATTTAGTTCTCACTGAAGTAGATTCTAGCTCTCCCCAAAGAGTTGGCAATTTTCTCCATGGATAAAGGTCAAATACAGTGTTGTCCAGGGGGGTAGAATTCTTCAAAACAGGCAGGGAAATATACTCTGCATTCAGGGCTCCTACAATTCCAGTTGTGAACTTTGATCAGAAAAAGCAAGCTTTTTCTTCTGATGAGAAGATTGCTTTCTACCCTGCCCAGAAACTTCTTGCGTTCTCTCCTGTGACATCAGGTCTGCTGATGCCACATTCCCCTGCTGAACAGCAACTGGATCAAGAAACTTGGTTTGGTTTGCACAGGTCAGGTGGCCCCAAGACAAAGCAAGCTTCCACTTACTGTGCACGTGCAGTGACACTTTGGCTCAATTTATTCAGTGTGTTCACTAGTGGTTCATGAAACTAGCCAGTAACATGTAAAAAGTTATTTTATGCATCATGTTCTACAGAGAAGGAGTTCAGGTGTTTCAAAATGCCAGTTGTTAAACAGGATGGAATAGGCAGTAGGAGCCACACTCTGGGCACAGTTTTGTCCTGTATCCTGTGAACAACTAAACCACTTCAGTTTCCATTCCCAAATCTTCTTTTCTCTTGTAGAGCCACTTTAACCCATTCTTGGCTAATGCCTCCCAGCAGGAACTGTTCTCACAGCCTCAAGAGACAGAGCTATGCCTGAAGAATGCCAAGCAGCAGTGTGTCTACACAGACACTGGCAGCACCTGACCCAGATGCCACTGCCAAGGCTTGAGTCAATGTTGTACCATTTAAAAAAGAAACAGATCTTTAACCTGCCAGTGCTACTGGGAATCAGCTTGTGTTTGTTAAATATGGTTGGAGTTTTGTCATTTGCTCCACAGAAACAACATGCCATAAACTTTTTAAGCTGAAGGAAAATGCTGAGGTATCCATACAGGATCAAAAGGATCACAAAAATTACAATATGCTTTGAAGTTAAACTAACTTATTCATGGACAAAACAGTGAAGAGTGGTCACAGGAACCTCACCTGGGAGCATTTTGCCATCTACTGTTTCAGGTGATAAAAAATGGGGTCCAGGCAAGATACGAGAAGCTGATGTAGATGAAGAAGGATCAGCAGTGCATGGTCTTACTTATCCCATATTTAAAATACATGGTTTTCTGGCATAAATACACAAGCAAGCATGGATGGCACTGGAGGCTGATTGAGAGGTTCCAGTAGGTCTCTCACGTCAAACACATGCACAAAAACCTTCCAGCAGAGAGCAGTGTGTGCACTGAAAGAGCACTGTGACAGCATGGAGACAGCTACATCTGGGTACAGCTCCCACTCTGCTTTATAGATCAATAGGTCGAGTCCTGCAGAAGGACAAAACCAGTCCCTCAAAGAACTGCAGGACTAAAAATTTCCTGCTTTTTCCAAGAAGATGAACCTGCAGACTGACAATTTTTTAATCTGTAGATAATTTGATACATTGAGATTCACTTAAATCATTTAAACACCTGGATTATTGAAATTTTTGAAAATGGGAACTACACTATATCTGCATTACATAAAACAGTGTCATATTTGAGACATCCAGATTATCACCATCCACCATGCACAGTGCACTGCTATTCTGCCCTCAAAACACAGCAGCTTTCTGGTCATGCTGACTCTGATCCTTGGTCTAACAGAGTCTGTCTAGACTTGGGAATCTCAGAGTAGTAGCAAATCTACTTTTCAGTGCCCTTATCTGTTCCTCACCATTAATTTAATGATAAATAAATTTTCAAAATCTACATTAAAAAAGTAGTATAACAGATTTTGACAAGGTGCTTTAGAAATTATAAGAACAAATGAAGACAGTACAAGGCAAGGTAATACCAGACAGGAAAGGGATCAAGGGCTAAATGAGTGAGCTTTAAAGGTTTTTCCATGTAAGAAGATTACTGTTGTCTTGAAAGAGTATATCTTGGCTTGGAGTAATTAGAATTTTATCTCCAAAAAAGTAGTAGCTGCATCTGTGACCTGAAAGCCTAGTTACTTTGGGAGAACAATATTTTTTTTAAGTTTTCAGTTTATTGTCAACACCTCCGTGACCTTAGTACTGCTGCTGTTAAACGCACAGCTTGCAAACAAAATTCCCACTGACTGCCGTTCTTGTAGGCACTTTTAGTGAAGCAACTCAGTATTGAAATCCACTTCTGAGGATTGTGAGAGTTGCTAGTTATAATCTTCTTTTTCGTGTAGGTCTCAAAAGTCAATCTACCTCCGGTGGAATAGCAGAGCAATGAGAGGCTGCCTACTGTAATTACAGGGGGGACTTAGAAATAGAAGCAGAAAAGAGGGGCAGTTTCCAAAGACTAGAATGAAACAGATGGATTCCACTCCTCTGAGTAGAGAATTGCTATGTAGCGACACGTGCTGTGAGTCATCAGTGGAAGAGAGAAAACTGCCTTCTGCCGTGTCTTCTAGAAACATTATTCCTCAATGATATTTGTTTTTAAGTATCTAAAATTAGCATCCATCTTATTTAACGTAGGCAGTCCTTTTGGAAATAAGGAAAGGATATTATTAATGGTGTGCTTTCTGCAGAATTTATTTCATTGTCACAACCAGTGAGAGCCTAGTGAAAGGGCTGTTTGTATTGGATCTAACTTTTAATCTCTGCAGAAGTCTGTAAAAGCAAAGTCCTTGAACCACCATGAACTCTTGGCAGTTATATGTTCCTTTGAAACTGCTCATTTTGACAAACTTAGCTTCATGATTCAGTCAGTTAATATTTGCATAAGAAATGAAAAACGAATCTATATCTGAACATAGTGAGTGCCTTTCTGAGAAACCGAGAGGGAGAACGTACAGGGAGAAAAAAACTTGAGGCTGAGTTTTCTGCTTTGAATTGGTGTAATGGAAAATGTTATTCCCCAGTCACCTTCTTGACTCCTATTTATTACACAATATCCTCTTGCTTTCCAGTTCAGCTCATGCAGGCTTTCATGTTTCTGCTGAACAATTTCTATGATACTGTAGGCCAAAATATTAGATCTCCTTCTTTTTTTATTATCTATCCAAGTTCAGGCCAGACACTTAGCTGGATAAAACCACAAATTCTCAGAAGAGTCAGTATCACAGAAATTGCGCTTCCCGTCTGTCTACTGATTAGAAAACTGCTACATCTTTAGCCATGTTCATATCTTTTTTTATTTTCTAACAATGAAATACCAGAAATCCATGTTCCCAGGTTTTGTTCTTGAACGTCAGAAGTCTCATAAACTCTGAGTTTCTGATGTTTGTTTGACACAATCTTTTCTCAAGCTACATTATTCCTGGATAAAACTGAATCACTTTTTCCAGGGCAGTTGAAGGCACTCAATAATTCTCAGGACTATTCAGTAAGAGTCACATGAAGAAGGGCTCTATGATTTGGCTGAACCCTACAGAAGGCTCTGTGTCACTTAAACATTTCAGATTATGAGCTGATAGACACGTTCCTTTTCTGAGATTTCAAAAAGACCTAAAAGTTTTGATTGGAAGGCTCAGCCAAACTGATTTTTATTTCTTAATCAAATTTTAAATCTCATTAAAGAGAGAAAGGGTGGAGTTTCTTGGGACAGTGGAGATTAAAGAGAAGTTAAAAGAAACTGACATCTTTCCTGAAGGAAGCTTCCTTGAAGGTTATCATACTTATTTTAAAGTCTGAGATACCAGCACTGGCATTAATCAGAAATTATTCATGACACTAACATAAATAGGAGTCTCATTCCTAAAGAGAGTCAAGGAGAGACAAAGATTGAATTTTTGACGTGTGTGTGTGTGTATGTGTGTGTGTGTGAGAGAGAGAGAATGGGAAGACATATAATATTCAATAAGTTTATTATTAAAATAAAACTGGGAAGGATCAATGAATATATCGATTTTGGACAGTAGGAATTGGATGCTTATAGTAACAGTAAACAGTATTACTTGTTTCTCTTCTTTCTGATGTTAACCTGGTGATTGTGAAAAGGCTGAGATGATCTAATTTTCCTCAGGTATGAGAAGGGACATCCAGCTCCTTCTCCAGCAGTAATGTTACCATATTACTGAAAAACCAGCCAGCATACAGGCATGACTACTATGCTATAATCAACATTCAAAAACCCTCCCAACCACCTATGAAAGCTGACATAAAAATTTGTGACCAGAATAGAGTTAAAATGTCTTGAATTTTATCAAAAGCTTTGAATCTAAACATCAGTAATTGCACAGGTGTTCTCCGTTCACTCCAGGAAGGGAGACAGCAGGGCACGAAGAGAACTGAGAATTGATGAATTACTGGCTACTGAGAAGTCAATGGGAAAATCCTACCAAACTACAGTAGGAGCAGAATTTCTTCTAGAAGTTATAAGGGTTCATTAGGTGAACAGCCTTATTACTATATCTCTTTGGAGAGTAACCTGCACTTTTTGTTCTAGTGTATGTAGAACTCATAAGCAGTTTTCCTGCTGACTCAGACTGTTGGATGTTAAGGTTGTCTAAGGTAAAATCACTTCTCGTTCCAGGTAACGTAATTTCTCTTTACAGCTCAGATTGCTGTCAAAGACATACAGCAATCTTGCTTTTAGGCAAATATTTTTCATGTTTGAGAATGCCCCACCAAGAAGAATGAAAGGGGCTCAGCTAAAAGAAGGTTGGATTTTATTCTTTGTTTCTGCATTAGCTGGCACAATGGGGTTACGAAGTAGTGTAATACAAGTCAGAAAAGCTAATGAGAAGACAATATTGCAGTTGGCAAGGTGTTTGCTGCTTTTGTAGGCAGAGAAATGTAATAACACCCTCCACAATCTGCAATCTCCAGCTCCTCACCTTAATGAAACACCTTCAGTATGAGTGGACAATTTTTCTTTTAGGAAAAACACTTCATGATGACTTTGTTGTCAGCTACAGTAAACATAGATAGTTGGCTCTAGAAACACTGGCCTCCATAAAGGTAAAGATTTCCTCTGCTGCAGGATTCCTGAGAGCCAAGATTTAATTTGAAGAAACAGGCCTGGTCTTGCATTCTGAATCTTGTTTCTTTGCTCTTCTCAAAAGGAACAGCATCTTCCCTTATCTAACAGCCATATTTACAAAAAAGAAACCTCCCAGTTTCAGGATGCATGTGCCCTGTCAGCCACAGTGAGACGATAGATGCTGCACTAGAGTAGAGAGAAAGATTTCAGTCCAGCTGGTTTGCTGTCCATCTGCTCTGCATTCTGCACCAAATCACAGCCACAAAGGCTATGCTATGTAAGACTTTTCACTGAAAACATTTTCCATGGAAATAAAGGCTTTACTTCTGCCAACTTCAGGTGAAACAGAAAAAAAAGTTTGGAAAACAGACCTGTTACTTTGTCTATTTTCCCATTCTTTAGAAGACACTTCTAGTAGTTCTAGGACTTAGGAGAGAAAGAGCACTTTTAAGTGAGGGGAGAAGAAAAAAGGTGTGTGTGACCTGTATTTTTTTCCATAAAGATAAACAGTAATGCATGCTGAATTACTGCTTAATGAAATCTGGTGCACCACCATTATACAAGCTTTGATTGATAGTTTGTCAGAAAACTCTTTAAAAATTAAAAAGTAAAAGAGAGGAAGAAAAAAAGATCTTTTCAGTTTAGAGTTGAAACCATGACAATATTCCATTTCAGCATGACTAGCACAAGTTCTGCAGGACCATATTGTACACACTTTTCTCTCATTTTAGTTTTGCCACATTGGAAACGAACTAGGAATAGATATTTACTGCACATATATTTTACAGCGGATATTAAAAAATGCTTTAAATTTCACCTACAAATTATTCTAAAGCATTCAGTTGTCTGTGAAAACTCTAAGTCCATGCAAGCAGCCAGGTTTTTTAGGAAACTTCTATATAAATTAGCTCTTTAATGACCTCAGTGTGCCTAAAGACTAGCAGGAAGGAGGAAGTACAGTAAGTAACTGTTCTGATCAAAGAATCGTCCAATTAATATTAAACAATGTTGAAACTATGATTCTTGTCAGCAAGGATGCTGTTTCAGGCAACGGAAACACTCCTTTTCACTGTTATTGTAAGGGACAAGTTTGAGGGCAGGATGTGCCTAACACTTTCTGATACCCTAAAAGGAACAGATTTAATAGAAAGACTCAAGGGTATGCTAGCAGAACCCACCTGTATTCCATCAGCAGCTCATCTCTATTGCTCATGTAGAGTAGAAATTTTACATGCACACCTGAAATGCACCTACAGAACACCGAAGGCCATTACTGACCTGACTGATATCAGTGCTATGGCGTAGCCACTGCTTTTGGAAGTCTTCTTTTTCTTGTTTAAGTTTAATTGCTTCAAATTACTGGGAAAGTAATCGACTGAGCAGGCAGGAAGACACAACATGGAGCACTCTGTCCCCCCATCCTTAACATGAACACAGAGTTATATCTTTCTGATTGTACAGGGAATTTGAAGGAGGGCCAGGTCTCTTCATGTCTTATGAATGAAACTTTACTTAAGGCTGATAAATATGTTGAACCCACATGAAAGAAGACAAAGCCCTTAACCTAAAAAAACCACGTCTTTCTTTCACCATTAGCAGACCTATGAGAATATTGGCCTTTGAGCTCATGAAAAAAGAACTCTGGAAAGAGAAGGTCAACTCAGTCTTTGTTGTTTCCTGCCTCTGAGCTCTTCTCTTGTAGCTAACTATTGCCTCTTGATGATTCCTGACCTGCCCTAACCTAACTCCCCTGTCACTGTCCCTGTCATTAGAAGCTGATAGAGGTCTCCTACTGGATAGAGGAGACCTCCTCCTCACTTCTTTGCCAAATTGAACTTTTTTACAAGCTTCCTCAATTTCTCCTACTACTCCCAGGGTATAGTGAAGCCATAAACCCTTGGCTGAGCAACCACTAACTCAACCCAAATCGGTTAATATGTTGACTTGGCAAATTAATATGTATTAATTCTAATACTCACCATCTCTTTCCCTGTTGTTTTTTTTTTTTTTTTCAAAAGGCTGCCAAGTGGTTGTGATTGGGTAATGGCAGAGATGTTGATTTCTTTATCAACTATACAAGTGTCAACCTTTATTTTAGTTAAGCAAAACAGTAGGATTATTACATTGTTATGAGTTGTCTTCAAAATGCTCCCAGTCAATGGAAGATAATGCACTTTGTTGTCTATTGTAAAAACATCATGTCACAAAGTCTCATATCTAGATTAAAAAGCATTTCACACAACTCACCACGGGGTTGCTATAAGGGTAATGTATATTGTGTGTTTGCTAGGTAGGTTTAGTTTATCAAGAAAGTATATGAGCATTATGATTAAGTCTCAGTTTGATATTGTCTATGTTTTGAAACAGAACTTCTGATTTCTGGCTACTGCTGCAATGTCTTTGGCTTGCTCTGTGTTCATTGTCTTTATATATCTTTCTCCTCAATATCCTTTGACTTAGGTCCTTAATATGAAAAAGTCATCAACTTTGTCAATTTTCCTTTTTCCAGAACCCCATCCTGGAGAATAATGTCATGGTTATATGGACAAGAGGAGAAAAAGAAGTAGGGAGTTTCTGTCTGCAAGATAAAAGATACCTGTCTATCATTTTCCAGAATTGTCTCATTAATACAAACTTAGCTAAAATAAGTTTGTATTAATGAGACAATTATACTTCATTGTATTTAGCTTTGACATCTGCTACTTCTGTGTAGATCCAATGTGTAGGTTTGTGTGTCTAATATTTCTATGTGTTTCAGTTTCTCTAATAAGGGGTATTATCACTAACTACAAATCTGGTCTTGCATAAGGCCTTGGACTGTAATAGCCACACCAATAGTACCTCTAAATACAATAACTTGTCATAAATTTATTGCATATTCTACACATATCAAACCAAAAATTTCAAAAATATGTTGTTATGGTGAAAAAATAGCTCATGAATTCACACAATCATATGTTGCATGTCCAGTTAAAATGAAAATTTCAAAGTAATCTACCAGCTTCATTCCAGAAAGAGAATTACATGGGTGAGTCATGCCCAGAAATGCAACACCACAACACTGACAAAAATAGGTGCATAACAATCCCATCACCACACTGAGACATACGTAATTTTCTGGTAATTCACTGCCAGCCATTAGTACAAAGCTACTGCTGTAAGTGAACCTTGTCTATGAGACATAAGTGTATATAAAAAGCAGGTTCTCAGTCATCAGAATAGTTCACTGTCTGCATTCAGCATCTGAGCTGCTTCATTCCCAGACAAAAACGGTATCTGACTATACTTAGTTTCAATTAGCACTGCAGTGTTAATACAGAGATGAGGGTTCCTTTCTTGTTGCACTCTTTTTGGTATATGCCAAGTGGTGATTTAGCAGGGCTTTATAGACAGTCTCCCATAGCTCCCTTTTAGAGACATATAGATTGGATGAGTAAACCACCACCAGACATCGTGGATGGCAATCTGAACAGGAGCCAGCAGCAGATCAACACCATCCTGGACTTATTAGCAAGAATGTGAAACATTCAGGAGAAGTTATTATTGCCCATTTGACACACGTGAAATTGTGTTTGGAGTGCTATGTCCAGTTTTGATCTTCCTTGTAGGTGTTGGAGTAAGTCCAGTGGAAAACCACCGAGATTATCAGGAGATCTGGGAAGTATGGAGAGAATCGAAGACAACTTTTACTTAGCCTGGAAATCAAAGGGGAAATCTAACTGTATTCCAACTGCAGGGGAATGGAATGGTTATAGAGAAGATGGAGCCAAAATTTTCACAGAGGTGTATTCAGTGGAAAAATGAGATGAAATGAACACAAATTGCAGCACAGAAAATTCTCTATACAAACAGGGAAAAAAAGTCTTCTCAGTGAAGGTGATAAACCACTGAAACAGGTATCTCAGATAGGTTGTGGGATCTCCACCCTTGGACGCCTTCAAATTTCAACTGCCTATGACACTGGACAATCTGCCCTAACAAGTTTTGAGTTGCTTTGAGAAGTAATCTCAGACAGAGATTCCAATATAAATTACTAAATTATTCAACAAGTTAAGATATATTCTTCTCTTCAGAATCTCCTATTGACTATTATAATCTACTTCTACTTAAGCTGCTGACTCCCATGGCTTCCATTTGGAGGAAGTGAGACAGATCTTACAGACCAATGCAGACATCTATGTTTTATAATATTGGGCCTCTTGAAAAATAGACCTCTAAATTTCATAATATTCAAGGTTTCTGAGAAACTATATAAAATGTACCATAACCCCTGGTATCCTAAACCAAAGTAATTAAAACAATTCTACTGTATTGTAGCCTAAGTACAAGGATTCGCAACACAAGGGTTGTAGAATCACAACCTGTACTATAATTTAATTATCAAATCCAATGCTGAGACCAATTTGTATGATTCTGGCCATACACCCAATAGTAACCAGAACTTGGAGATTTAAAGCAGCCACAGTGGTGTAAATGGGAAGCAAGAGAACACGTTTTAGTTTAAAAACACAACTTGAGGGTGTTTTCTGTTAATTAAGAAATTGTTGTGGTTTTAGCTGTGGTTTATCTTCTATTTTCTTGGTTACAAAATTTACTTGCTACAAAGTCTTGGCAACTGAAATCAAGCCTGCAGTTATCTTTCAAATGTTAAATATAACACATGAAGCCAGATTCTGGAAGTTTTAGTTATCCTGAGTAGAGTCTAGATAGAGCAATTAGAATCGAAGGCGTGCCTTGACGAGGAAGGTACAGCTCAGTTTGAGCCAGAGAGGCAAAATGAGGCTCAAAAAGACCTACTAAGTGAAAAAAGTAAAATCTAGGCTAATCAGCTTTACACTATATAGCAACTCATATTTTGGGAAACATAAGCAGTTTGTTTTTGTTTTGAATCAAGACTGCTACCTTTCACCAAAATAGCAGTGTTTTAAAAGTCAGTTTCCCTTCCCACCCTTTTCTGCCTCTTTTGATTTCAGGGAGCACCTAAAGAAAAACATTACCTATCAAGGTGTTACAAAATCAAAAAGAAAACAGTCTTGGATTTTTTTTATTATTTTGTGGTTTCTTTCTCACTAGATTTACAAAATATATGTATTTAGATTTAACATACAAACCAGAACACTCTAGCAAGTTAATTTAAAAAATAGAGGGGTTTTTTTGCCAGCAAATATTAAACACTAAACTGAGTAGACTTCTGGCTGGGTGCCATTCAGACATGTAAAGGCAATGAGACTGAAATAAATAACTTTAATAATTTTATCAGGCATTTTATGTTGCAGCATGTTTGAAAATACTGAAAGAAAATAGATTAATGGCTCTTTTTATCTAGCTGCTTTTAAAACAATTGCCACATCAAAAAAGTCAAATGAAGGTTCCATCTTAGAAATCTGTGTTAACCCAACCAGTTATCCATGGCTATTCTTAACAAGATCAACAGTGAATCACAGCTATTTTTCCTCCTCAGAATTAGAAGGGGCATCTATGTACAGCACTTGTACACAACTGGAAATCTCAGGGTCAGTTTTTAAATCTTGGTTAGATTTCTCTGTGGTGCTCAAACCAATAAGGATGCATAATTTGAATCCATACTAAGCAAACTTTAAAAGAATATCAGACTGGTTCTGGGAATCAAATGTGAAGGTGACTATTAATCAAATGTGCATTTACTTATACGACTGGTCCATCACATATTAATACCACAAGACCAGAGATTTTGTCATAAGAATTTTGAACACCAACTGATGTTTAAACTGCTGCATCTCTGTTGCTTTGTAAACTGTGCCAAGGGATGGACCAAAGACTGCAATAAATGTCTGTGTATGATGCTTACCTTACTCAAGGTAGACCATGCTTATATCCCAGAGAGAATGTAGGAAAGCCACAAACTAAATTACAGCCCTGCCAAAACAGGGCTGTAAGAGATACCCCATCAGCTTTTGCAATGATAAGCTCAAGCAGAAGTGCTAAGGATAGTTATGCCCTGAAGAATACTTGAAGTCCATTCCAAACTCGGGCATTACCTAAATTTTAGACAATCTGAGCTGAAGCTAAATGCAGACTGTTGTCCCAGACACCAGGCTATAGGAATACCAAGCATCCTAAAATTCATACTGCAGCTATGGTGTAGACACAACTTCTGAAGCTTAAATATGGGCCAAAAAAGAGAGGAGAAAACCATTTATTTGCTCAAAATGTATTGAAACATCACAAAAAAAAAAATAAATAAAGACAATTTGGCCCTTCATTTTTCATGCTTACTGCTCTCTTCATTCTTGTGCACTTGGGTTTTTTTAATACTTTCCCTTCAGTTGACAATATAATTTTGCTTAAGCTCATTGTAACGGGTTAACGAAACTCATACAGATATTTATTTTGCATAGTAAATCAGAAGAAACCAAATGGACTCATTCTACTCTCATTTAGTTCGGCTTGACATTAATGACTCAATAAATATAGAGCAGTGAAAGCTAAGTAAAGATGATGCCTAGACATTTGCTATTGCTTTAAATTGCACAATGGATTTGGATTTGCACCCTGACAAGATTTCCATTTTCTTTTGGTAGCTTGCTACATCCACTTTCACTGATGCAAATGACTCTATCAGATGACAACATCATGGACTGAGGCTGGGAACAAGGAGAAAGAGTTCTCTTAGGCAGTCTGCACGTCAACATTGGACTCAAACCAGCTTATTCAGTTCCTCAGTCTAAGTTTACCATTTCCAATAAAAATTTATCCCATTGGAGACAATATTTCCTTATATCTAATTGGAATTTCCTCATTTCCATCTGTCAGCATTGTTTCTTTTTCTCCCCCTGTGCAGCTCGGCCTTGCTCTGTTTTCCCAGAACCTTCCTTGCAGAAGGCAGCTGTGCAGGCTGCACCAGCCCAGGTCCCTCAGCCTTGGTGGCTCTCTGCTGGACCTGCTGCCATTTATCAGTGTCTTTCTTGCATTGGAGGCCCATAATGAGATGCACTGTTCCAGATGTGAGCTAGTGAGTGTTGACTATAATCCATTCCTGTGGCTCTGCTCCTATTCACAGAGGCTGGTTCATGGCTGCTCTCAGCTGACAAACAGGAAAAGCCTTTAACTCACAAAGGCTAAATCTACATGATATTTGTGTGCACAGCTCCATCATGTGAAATCTTTCCTCTGCATATACTTGTTCTCTGATTAACCAGAAGGAATTGAAACTTTCAACATGAGATTACACTAAATTTTTTCCATTTATAAGAACAAATGAAAACCTTTTCAAACTTACAATTTTAAGAAGCAACACAAATGTACTGCAATTGGCTATATTTTAAAGCATTTTCTAATTTTTTCCTAATTAAAGTCATAGGTTCCCAGACATGCTACAATATAAGTCATTAATACAGAGGAGACATGGACTTTGTTTGGCAAGTCTCAGAGTGTAAAACTCCTTAACTGTATTTTACACCTACAGTCTTCAAGCCTTGGCAAAGTTTAAAATGGAGAGATCTGAAAGCAGGTAAAATTTCTGGCATTAGACTAGAGTGTAGTGTTTAAAGCTCAGATCCACCAGCAAGCTGAAACATGGTTTAAGAAGGATAACTTTGTTGTTTTTTCTTACAATGTCCTATAGAGCACATGCCAACACATATAGAGTCTGATTCTGCTGTCAGCTATACTAAAGTAAATCCAGAAGTACTTCAATGAAGTTCACTGAATTGCACTATATTCTTATTTATGTTCAGAAGAAAAATGCCCCCTAATTTCTAAGACAAGCTAGTCACAAGGTGTTATGAACACCCAGCCTTTCAAAGCCTAGAGATTTATCAAAAAGATATGTCCTGCAGAATGCTGTGACAGTTCCTTGGTCAGGGCCTAGACTGTAGATTATCCAGTTGCCATCTGTGAGTTAAGGGAAAACAATTATCCCTGTTCATAAACTCAGACAGCTTTGGCTGTAGCATGATGTACCATAGCTTGAGCCTTTCTCATGAAGGGTCTGACTTGTGAGGAGCTGGCTGGGACCATTCACAGAGACAGACACCAGCAGCTGCAGGTACTAACTTATGTCACAGTGACTGTATCACACCTCTGATTCCTGAATTTTCTCCTGGAGAGATAAATTGTCCTGATTGTGCTGTATTTCTGTACCTCCCATTAGAAGGTTTGCAACCACAGGGCTTAGTAGGTTGTGGGTATATCAGTGTGTAACTATACTAACTCCAAAAAGGTGAGGTAGAAGGGATGCTGTTAAATTGAACACCCAGAGAGAAAAATAACCCCAAGTTTCAGGAAGAATGAAGGGCCTTTGACTCAGCTCATTGCAGGTGCTTTCCCTGCATTGGTTTGTTCTGTTGCCCACTCAGATCTGGTCCATCAGCACTCAGTAAAGCTTTGTGCTGTCTCACACCCACTGCTCATGAGCCCCTGTGTGATTTATTGGCGCTCCTAGGAAAGCTGGGGGCTCCTTGCTCTCTTGGCCTATCACTTTATATTTCTTCCTAACCATGAGGAGGTTGTGCCACACTAATCCACCCCACCCTGAGATGTCCCACTACCCTTATCCCACTGCTGAGCATCATATACACAGCATATAGAGAAGTGAGGCAAATCATAAATGGGTGTCTCTTTTGAACCTGTTTTAGGCAATGCACTGTCATGATTATTGTTACAAAAGTTTCAGACCAGGAAAAGAGGGCAGCTAGGGAATCACAAAAAGATGATAAGAGAGAAGACAGGGATGCCAGCATCAAGCAGATTGATGCAGCTTTTGTCAGAAAACTGCACTGAATCCACTTTGTCCCAAATACTGTTCACTGCCTTGCAACAACCCAGGTGGCAAACATTGGAATCTTTTGCCCAAGGGCACCCAAGCCTACGCTGCCTGGATAGGGCACTCATCCTCAGACAGTAGGCTGAGCTGGGCTGGGCCAGGGAAAGTGAGGACTCTCCAAATACACTAATGAACTTGGGCTTGTAGGCAGCCAAGCATGAAGAATTTGCAATTCAGCCCAGCCACTGACAAGGTTGGGGAATTTGGTGCCCAAGCCTCTGTGCCTGAGACTTCTATCTGCAGCTGATCCTCAGTACCCATCTGCATCAGCAGGCCAGAAGGAACCAGAGCCCAGGGCACTCTCTTAGATGAGTGACCAAACCATAGCCTAGAGAAATTTTAGGGCTTTCTTTCTCTCAGTTTACATTGTTCTCCACACAATAGAAATGGGGCAACAAATGGGGCAGAGCTCACTATTGGAGTGATTCACTATATAGGCAACATTCTCATGGATCTTTCCATTTAGATGGAGTCCCAAAAATGCAAGCAATATAATACAATACACTACTTACAGCTATGTCACATTGAGTTGCTTTCTTAGCACATCTTACTGATAGGTCTGCCAGTAACTCTCTGTTACAGAATAGAAATAAAAAAATATTTTTAAAAATACACTGATGCAGGCGGGGCTGTTTCTGATAACTTCTCATTTAAGCCAAGGTGTTAAACTGGCCTGAAGGCTTTAACAAGAAGCAGTATTAGTGAACCTGCCTTACTTTTAAGAACAGGCAGAAGCTGCACACGTGGCTGCTTGCATTAAAGGGCATATGTCTCTGAACTCTGGTCCAAGACAAGTCCAGCTCAGACAATTGCCATTAATTAACCTCTGTCTGCTGTTAGACAGCTGAGCTCATCTAAAATACTCATGCAATCAAAACACCTCCAGAGGGGTGGTTCAGCTTCTTCATCTCCCGTCATCAGGTTAGGACCTGTTTGTAGGTGCAGTGTCCTGTCCTATTCTTTGTGCCAGCTCTGACTTATTGTTGAGTCAGTTCAGCTTATAATAAAAGATGAAAATTTTTTCATTCCTTTGCTGGAGGAGTTTTATGTCCCTTCAGAAGATGAATTAACTTTTCACTGGGGATCCAGTGAAAGTCAGAGCTGACAGAAGTGAGAAAGTGTCCATGTGGCTGGGCACAGAGGAAGGCGAAATGAAGCAAAGAGAATACGTAATTCAGTGCTTTGGAATACCCTGAGCATTCAGTAAAAAGCTGCATTCAATTGGGTGCTTAAACTGAGAGCTTTTATATAAATAAAATCGTTCATTGCAGTCTTTCTGAATGAAAGGTGTATAATCAATCATCAACAAAAACATCAGACCAGAATAAGCAACAAGGATGTTATGGGAAGATCTAATGTAACAACTTTGGTGATGTAGCGATTCACGTAAAAAAGAGACCTAAGTGAGTTTGTACACACCCCATGCCTCCAGACATCTTTCACCTTATCCTGGTGGGAGATAAAAATAATAGAGAGAAACCCCAACCTGTTCAAGATGAAATAAAATAACTGCTTAACAACTGCACAGTTACTTGCAGTTTTGTTGGCTGGCTGGAAGTAACCCTATGAATTAGATAAAGGCACATTTACACTGTAAAAGCCTCTATTCAGTGCAAAAGAATGCAGTAGTGAGCTTCTGTCTGAAGCCAAAAAGCTAATGTGTATAGCTTTTTGAGTACGAAGAGTCCTCTGTTACAAATAGGATCTGCAAAATGCATGAGACAAGTGTCTTAAATTCTTGAGGTATCCAAAAGATCACTCTACACAGCAGCGGTGTTACAGCTGTGACAATAAGAGCCTGTGCTGAACTGGAAAACCATCGGGTTGACTCAGCACCCATGTCATTCTATCTTAGATGTGCTATCTTCTGGAGAAGAGAAAACCTTTTAAGGTAAATCAACTGGGGTTTGTCTCAAATAACCTTTTTTTTTTTCAACCTCCTTGTTGTGTCTGGGAGAAACCTGAGCTCAGTGTGCAACTGAAGCTACAAAAGGTCTTGCAGAATTGCACAGAGAGGAAGGATTACACTTTAAACATGGCTGCCACGTAAAACCCTGCTGAAGGTAGTCACAAAATTATAACAGTGCAATAAGATTGTTGCAAAAGTAAAGGGCTGCAAATGGCTACCAATGTCAATGCATTTCGTCTTTAGGAATTTGTCACTGAGTGCACTGTTCAGGGATTTGCTAAGCAGTATTTGGCACACTTCCCCATCCTCTCCTTCCCAGAGGGGAATGTTGCCAGTCTGCCTGCCTCTGCCAGAGTTGTAGGCAGCATCTTTGATTCAGGTCTCAGGCAGGACCCTAAGTCCAGTCAGTGTCTTAAAAATCCCCCAAAACACCTTAAAAAAAAAAATCACAAAATCCCCATTTTATATATACCATAGCATTTTATATGGGGTTGGGTTGGAAGGGACCTTAAAGATCATCCAGTTCCAACCACCTGCCATGGGCAGGGACACCTTTCACTAGACCAGGTTGTTCAGAGTCCCATCCAACCTGGCCTTGAACATGTCCAGGGATGGGCCATCCACAACTTCTCTGGGCAACCTGTTCCAGTGCCTCACCACCCTCACAGTAAAGAATTTCTTCCTGAAATCTAACTTAAATAGAGTCTCTTGTTGTAACCATTCCCTCTTTTCCCAGCAGTACATGCCCTTGTAAATAGTCTCTCTCCATCTCTTTTATAGACTCCTTTCAGGTACTCAAAGACCACAGTTCGGTCTCCCTGGAACCTTCTCTTCTCCAGGATGGACAATCCCAATTCTCTGAGCTTTTCCTCACGGAGAGGCAATCCATTATTTTAATCATCTTGGTGGCCCTCCTCTGGCCCTTCCAACAGATCTATGCCTTTTACATGCTGGAGACGCCAGAGCTGATGCAGCCCTGCAGGTGGGGTCTCAGCAGAGCAGAGCAGAGCAGAGCAGAGGGGCAGAATCCCCTCCCTGGCCCTGCTGCCCACGCTGCTCTGGATGAGCCCAGGACACCCTTGGCTCTCTGGGCTGGGAGTGCCCATGGCTGGGTCATGTCCAGCCTCTCCCCCAGCAGCACCCCCGAGTCCTTCTGGGCAGGGCTGCTCTGATCTGTCCATCCCCAGCCTGGGTTGGTATCAGGGATTGCCCTGAACCTGTCAAAGGACCTTGCCCTTGGTCATCTTAAATCTCATGAGATTCCCATGGGGCCACTTCTTGAGCTTGTCCAGGTCCCTCTGGATGGCATCCCATCCTTCAGGTGTGGCAACTGCCCCCTCAGCTGGGTGTTGTCTGCAAACCTGCTGAGGGCACACTTGATGCCACTGTGTCATTAATGAAGATATTAAATATAACACTGGTCCCAGTATGGATTCCGAGGGACACCACTTGTCCCTGATGTCCACTGGAATTCTGAGCTGTTGACCACCACCCCCTGGATGTGACCATCCAACCAATTCCTTATCCACCTAATAGTCCACCCATCAAGTCCATGTCTCTGCAGTTCAGAGAGAAGGATGCTGGGGAGGACCATGTCAAAGGCTTTACAGAAGTCCAGATCAATGATGCCTGCACCCTTCTCTTGTCCCCTGGAGTCACTCCATCATAGAAGGCCACCAGGTTGGTCAGGCAGGACTTGTCCTTTTTGAAGCCATGCTGGCTGTCCCAAACCTTCCCCTCCCTGTCCTTCATGTGCCTTAGCTATCTTCCAGGAGGATCTGTTCCATGACCTTCCCAGGCACAGAGGTGAGGCTGACAGGTCAGTAGTTTCCAAGTAGTTCCCTCCTTTCCACCCTTTTTAAAGATGAATGCAATGGGATTTTACCTGATTGCCATCACTTTTCAAATACCACGGAGGGTGACTTGGCAACTTCAGCAGCCAGAATTCCCTCAGGATTCTGGGATGCATCTCATCAGGTCCCATAGACTTATGTATATTCAGGTTTCTCGAGTGGTCATGAATTTGATCTATACTTGCAGAGGTAAACACTTTGTTGCCTCAGTCCCCATCCTGCTGTCCATTCACTCAAGAGGTTTGGGAAGAGAGGTTGTCATTGAAGAGTGAGGCAAAAAATTTGAGTACCTCAGCCTTCTCCTCATCTTTCTTACCAGCTTTCCAGCATTGTTTATGAGGTGGATAAACATTCTTTGACCTTCCTTTTCTGGTTAACATACCTGTAGAAGCCCTTCCTGTTATTTGTTGCATCCCTTACCAGGTTCCATTTGAGCTTCACCTTGGCCTTTCTCACCCCATCCCTTCACAACCAAACTTCATCCTTATCCTCTTCCAAGGTTTCCTGTCCTAGGCACTTGCTTCTTCCACTTTTGTTTGACCATCAGTCCCCTACTTGGCTATGCTGGTTTGTTGTCTCCCTTGCCCAATCTCTTGCTCCTGGTGATTGCTAGCTCTTGCACTCTATGGAAGACTTCCTTTCAAATCTGCCAGCTCTGTTACACCACCTTGTCACCAAGGGCAGCCTGCCAAGAGATCCTACAGACTATCTCCTTGAAAAGCTGGAAGTCTGTTTTACTAAAGTTCAGGGGCCTAAACTTACTCCTTACCTGACCCATGTTCCTCAGGACTGTGAACTCCATGGGCATGTGATCATTGCAGCCCTGGCTGCCTCCAATCTTGACATCCCCAACCAGCTCACTCGTGTTTGTGACCAACAGATCCAGTATTGCGAGCCCTCTGCTAGGGCTGTCTATTACCTGGCTCAAAAAGTTATGCATTCCTGGAGTCTCCTGGATTGCCTAAAGCTCACCGTGCTTCTTTCCCAGCAGATGTCAAGGTGGTTGAAGTCCCTCAGCAGGACGAGAGCCTGAGAGCACAGTGCCTCCTGTAGCTGGAGCAGGAAGGCTTGGTCAGTAGGCTCCCCTTGATCAGGCATGACCATTTTTGCACAATATTACAGCTAAGTGTTTTATTGACAAGGAAAACGAGCAGTGTCACAGTATTTGAACAACTGTTTAACGACAATAGCCTATAAATCTCAACATGTGGATTTAGAACTAAAACCTGGTTTTAGGAGTTAAAATAATTTAGCCGTAATTCAATCAGAAGCTATACAAGCTTCACTTTTCCAAGCAAAGAAATTGAAAATGCAAACTAATAGCAGTGCACTGAAATTTACAGGTTTTTCACCTACTTTGTAATCAAACACTCTTTGAAGCCTAATTGTAGCATGTTTGATGTAGGCATTGATTTTGTTGAAACTGTATGTACAGCCAGTGCAAACAGTCCAATAATCCTGAGCCTTTATTTGGCTCCACAACCATTTTAATGGCTTTTTCCACATTTATTGCTGGCAACAGCATACCTTCACAGAAGCTGAGTTGTGCTTTTTGTGTTGGTTTTGTTCTTGATTTACAGGCAAGCTCTTTAATTGAACTCTTAAGAAAACACTCTGCATTCAGAACCTTTGCAAATAGAAGATGCATTTAAGAAGTTGCTAATATAGTCTGCATGGTAGAACATGGGCGATCATTCTCTGGTATACAGAACACTAAATTAAAATAGTGAAAATAATCAGGATATTTGTAACTCTCTGTGATATGTTCAGATAATTCAGGCACCAAGACTATTAAAGAATGTCTTACAGTCTCAGAACGAGTCCCTTTGATTTCCTTTTAAGTATTCAGGGGTTTGCCTCATTACTGCTTCATTCATCTCACAGATATATTTCATCTTTCCATACCAGAACATATTAATGGAGTTTTCCTGAAGGTGAGCCAAAGACACAGACTCTGACACAGATTTTCAGTGTACTGCAGGAAAATGAAAAGGGGACATGTGTGAAAACAGTACAATATCCTTCTTGTATTTTCCAAGTTGTACTACAAACTACATGATAAGCAGAATGTTTGTTTTAACGGCTTTTTAATGGAAAAGATAACACATTATAAAGGAAAAAAAAGTTCTAGGTAATAAAAATATTTTAAAGGAATATAAATATTATCAAAGGGATGTAAGAAAAAACAACAGACGCAGAATTAAAACTACAGAGTTCACAACAAACATTTTTCTGTAAATAGTTACCTTTTTGCATATAGAGCTAAACTGCACATTAGTAGATGCAATCGGATATTTTCACATTTAGCATTTTGCCATTTTTCACTGTCAACACCAGATAAGCCTCACCAGGGAAGTATTGGTTTGTAGAATTAAGGATGTAGTCCTCTGTAGTAAAATGCTGAAGGAAATTTTGTGTCGCTAGTATTTTTATGTAATCAAGGTAGTTGTTTGGCTGTGATGGTTCTTTTGCTCATTCTTACAGCACAGGTGCAATTCTACACATAAATGGACACAAGTATTTAGATTCAATATGAAGTATGTAGTAAGTTTTGTATCAGCATTTTGAGGCTCATCACCAAATCCCAGCCTTTTTGCACTCATAACATAGGTTAAGATCACCTAATTAAAGTTACAAACTTATATTTAAAAAAAAAAAATTAAAATCTGACTGTACAATTTTAATTTAATCCCATTTATCAGGATTCAGACTTTGCTTACAAGATCACACAATTTCCCCCCCCCCCAACCCCCCCATACCTTTTACCTGTAGAAGAATCCTGCTTTCTTTTTTGTAGGGGATGGAGGAAGGAAGTGAACTGAAGTGTCACAAGTGAAGCACCTCACATGCAGAGCCGTTTCAATAATTTGTCATCAAGAAGAAGAAACACTGGGATAGGAGCCAGAAGTGTTGAAATTAACAAAATAAAGTCCTTTGACTAAGGGAGTTACACATTCCCCAGGAGAATGGGTTTCTATCCCTACTGCTGCCAAAAGGTTGCTGAGTAACGTTTATATGCAAGCACTGAGGCTCAGATGAAATTTAGATATTCCTGCTGACACTAAAAAGGCTATAAATAAGGCATGTGGCTTAGGAAAGAAAATCTAAGCTAGATCCCAATTTTTACTCCAACATTTGTGAAATGGGGAGCCTGAGGCAGCTGGGAGCAGGTGTCACAACACCAGGCACGCAGAATGACATTTCTTCCCCTGCAACTCAAATCTGACTTTCATTTGTTTTGTCCTCTTTTTCTCCCACCTCTTCCCATTGGAATTGCAAGATTTCAATGAGAATCAATTGGGCAAGCTTCGCTCCATTTGCCTGCACTTCATGTCATCCCATTTGCTTTTATTGTTTTCACTTTGGTTCAGAACTTTCTCTTTTTTTTTTTTAGAATTTCATTTCTTCAACTTCTTCTGTCTCCTTGTTTAACTTTTCTTCCCTGATTGACCTTACCCTCATCCCAGGTGTGTTTGCCCAGTCAATTCTAGGTTCCAGGACCAATATCATTCCATTCTTATATTTCATCCAGTAATTCATAGGTCCAGACTTCTTGGCCAGCTACTACCCAGGCATCGATTTGCTGCTAAATCTTTACCAGTCTCTGCTTGCTTCATCATCTGCAACATGCATTTCCTTCTCCATGTTGTCTGTGAGGGTACACGAGAAAGAAAAAAGAAACATCCTCTGAGTTCTCATGGACAAGTATTTCCTTACAAGTATTTGGAAATACTGCGGACATTTTTTGGTAATATTTTAGACTGTTTAATTTTCAGCAGCCTGAAATTCCTATCTCTGTGGCTTTAAATATTTTTTTTCAATTTCTTCAAGAATATGTTGGATTTGGGGGATTTGGGAGGACAAAGATGTGTTAGTGTCTTCCCAGAACAAGGAATTCATTCACTGTAAACATACAAGTGAATGGGAGCCAGAAACAAGTAGAAAATAAACACTACAACTCATGGTGCAGTTTTTCTAAAATAACCATGTCATGGCAAAACAATTCCACGTGTTCTCACCCACTAAATGTGTGTTGCTTTGCCTATGATTTTCAGTCGTGGTTATTGTCAAGCAACCATAGAGTCAATGTCTACATGAGGCACACAGTGACAGAATTCAGGGAAATGCATACCTGAGAAAATTTATGTAGTTAGGCATCAGTAATTCCAAAGCATCACTGCACCTATAGTGACTGACATTGTCGACTTCACTAACATGAATACAGAACAAGATAATGCATGTAGAACAAGAAATTATGTGTGAATATCATAGATAGTAATTTCCAAACTCAATATGTCATATGTTGTGTTGTCATGTTTTTACAACTCAGTGCTCATAGCAAAAAACCCATCCTTCCACAAAATGTTTGAGCTCAGGAGAAAGTCAGAAAGGACAGTATATTCCTGTCACAGAGTAGCAAACCACACTGCAATAATTATAAGGAACAAAACAGGCAATCCTCTGCTGTCTCACTTGTCTCAACTGCTTCTAAGTTAGGTTTAGGGAAGAAAGCTACAAGATGGGACCTGCCCAGTATTGAACATTGTTTCTAGGAGCATGCTTTCTTTATTCTTTCATCCTTGGTTGACCTGAAAACATACTGCAATAAAGTTTTGCTTCTGGGTGTTCAGCTCAAAGTGAGCTTCCAACATTACTTTATACATTGTAAATTATATTACAAGAAATGTAAATTATTTCTGCAGCCTGATCTTTTAAGTATTCTCAAAAAGGAAATAGTTCAATGGATATTAGTTTAACATCTGGCATGTTTGATCTTTCTGAGAAATCATTGTGTAAAGCAATATGCTACAGATCCTTGCTATTTCTTATCTTTCACTGACTACCTGCTACTGGGAACTATTGGAAGCACCATTGCAACAAGGGATCAAATGATATTTCATATGTATAGAACTGGATTATTAAATTAATGTAATTCTGCTCATCATGTGTGAAAAATGGGTTGCTCTGCAATTCATAGATGGAAACAGAATGGGGAAGAAATCTCAGTTAACTGAGATATGATAAATTTATAGTACAAAGCTGGCATGAAAGCCATTTTGTCTTATTTCAATGGCAGCATATGATGCCTTTCTAAAGATGGACTGCAGTTTTCATTTTAGGATCCATTTACAGAGTACCATCATTACATAAACCACATGTTTCTTATTGTACCACAAAATAATTACTTGTGGAAAACTCAATTGAGTTTTCCTGAATTACATTTAAAAAGACTGAAAATGCAGGTACCCATCTAGACAAAAGAAAACTAACTGTTCATCTGTGTAAATAATTCAGGAAAGAGATTTCTAATAGATGTCCAGATTGATGGTCTTTTTAAGGGAGACATTATGCACTGGCACTGTGCCAAAGAAATGTTAGGTGTATAACATGAAAATTTTTATTTTATACAATACATTTCGAAGAAAAAACTTTAACCTGGGTCCTTGAAAAAATATGATTTTCCCTTTTATAGCTATTTACCTGCTCCAGAAAAGCAGACAGATTTCAAGCTGTACACAAGAACACAAATGATTAACTTTATGCTTGTGATTATTCTAAGTTCTGATATTTTTACTACAGGGCTTAGAAAGCACAGTCATATATCTCTCATATTCTGTGGCTGGTTATACATGAGAGCAGTGCAAAATCCATTAAATTTTAAGATCATCTTAGGCCTGCAGTAGCAAGAGTGTCATCAATTAACATTCCAGGGGGATTATCAGTTTGGAAATCAAAACAGTAATAATTGGTATGTAAACACATATATCTATACACATAAAATCTACACAGCTCAATCTTAGGTGTGAAATTAGATTTGCACACAGACATGCAAACTCCATGGGGTTGTCTGTTCTCTGCTTAAATAGTGCAAAGTCTTACACAAAATTTGGCTCCTAATCACTGTTTATCTGCCTTATGTTGCACTCTACCTCTGAAAACAAAAAGAGAAATAAATCGGTAATTTTTTAAAAGTGTGCACATCTGCTCAAGGAACAGGCACTCTATGTGTTCCCTAGTTATACTGGTAATTTCAATAAACTGCATTTGGAAAAAGACAGCAATTAGTCTTTCAGGTTCATCTCTGCAAGTCATATGGTTTTAGCATAATTTTAGAGGCATTTAAAAAAAGATAAAAATAACAACTCAGCTATTTCTGGTAATATTATTAGAAAAAAATACTTTTGTGTTGTCGTCCTAGTAAGGAATCTCTGTTATAGTGCTTGAACTTTATTTTAGCAGTGCCTGTGGAATGATGGCCAGAGAGTCCAGCAGCATTAATGATTTAGTGGACTGTCCCCATTCAGTGCTTAGTCTCTCAGTGGATGCTTCTTGGAGAGTAGCTCCTGATGATATTAAAACTTTTGATTTCAAAGCAGAAATTCTACGTGACACAAAATAAATCCTCCCTCCTGATTGAATCAGTGAGATCTGTGTTTAGTGACAGCTTGTCTTATCTGCCAGTTTCTCCTTGAATATCTTGCCAGTCCCTCCCAGAAAACATAGAAATATTCTGGCAAAGGCATGGGCCTGAAGAGAGGGTTCTTTGTTCTCTGAGACTGTGTATGGCTTGACAAGAAAGATTTAAAGATGTCTGTAGGTCACTGAAGGTTAGTATTTCCTGACATTATTACTTTGACAAATGAAGAGAAAACAAACACCCTAACCATAGGAACAGAATGTCAGGATCATTGCAAATCCAGAAGCAGGCAACACTAACAAACAACTGAAGGTAAGCTTTCGGTGGCATCCAAAGCAACATCCGACTCAGGATCTGGATGAAACTTGCTCCGGAGATTTATGTAGGACAAAGAATTTTTCTCTTCGTTCTGTGGGCACCTGATGCAAAATCCAGATGGCTGACTCTGGTATTTCATGCAGTAGCTGACCACTAAGTCTTTCTGCAAATATTTTCCCTCAGCCAAAAGCAAGCCCACTTTGGCCCATTCCTGAAGGCAGTTTGAGAAAGTAAGCAACCATGTTACTTGTTCAGTCATTGACTTACCCATCTGAGTAAATTAAGAAAAAAAACTCATCACATTTTCCTCTATTTAATCAATAAACATGCAAGATAATAAACCGGTTTTAAATAAGATAAAAGCTATGTCCATACTAAATACAACACTTTTAAAAGCTTTACTTTTTCCTGTTTCTTTGGGTTTCTTGGTGTTGGTTTGTGATGGGATTCTTTCCCCGAAAAAAAGGTGCTGCACAGACTGTACTTTGTATGAAATGATTGGATGGAGTTATTATTATTATCTGAAACCCATAAAAACAGCTCTCCTTTAACGAGTTGATAGCTGTTCCATCAGGTTTCATTTTGGTCTAGCATTATTTATTGTAAAATAATTCTAAGAAGGTGAACTTTTTTAACTTGCCACTTGCCATAATGAGAAGAACAAAGATTGGATATAGGTCCTGTTTCTATCTCAAGACTGCTTAGCCCATATATGATGTTAAAAGACAGAAAAGACTAAATCTTCCACTATGCAAAGCCAGAATGTGTAGGGAAGAGACACTTAGACACTTATTAGGAAGAAAGGGTCTCCCACGGCTTCAGGTAGAAGTGGGAGGCAATATTGCCTGCCTCACCATCCTCCTTATTTTGCTTGACTCTGCTCTTCATTTTGCTGTTCATTTTGCCTCTTCTTTTGCTGCAGTTCACAAGTCTTCCTTTAATATCTCTTGTCCTTTTTTCTTGCACCTGTTATCCACTCTCTGTCATGAATATTTGTTTCACACAATTATGGATATGTGAATAGAGTTATATTTGAAGTATATTTACCCAGAACACAGCTTCAGCAGGTCATTGTGTCACTTCAGCAGTCATTTTATGAAGTTAGGGAAGAATTAAGAGCAGGGAAAGCTGGTCACAATACAGTGTTTCAGCGTGGACATCTGATCACATAATAATAACCTTCTACTGCCCTAGTGGAATGTGTCCCTACCCATGGCAGAGGAGTTGGAACCAGATGATCATTAAGGTGCCTGCCAACCCTGACCATTCTATCATTCCTTGATATTCTGCCAGTGCTACACGTGTGCACACTCTTTTTGACTTCCCTGATGAGTTTAAATACAGATGATGGACCTGAAGTTTTCAGATAAGTTGTAGTGGGAAAGAGTTAAGGAAAGGAGTCAAAGCATCAGCATAAGAAGTGCCCTGTTGGACAAAGCACAGAAGTCTCCCCCAAGCCATGGCTGAAGGAGTATGTATGGAAGGGATGTGACCATGCCATATTTTGAGGTGCATTTCCCTTGCACTGTCCCAACATCCACAGCAGATAAAGCAGGGATCAACCCTCTGTCACTCCTCCCCATATTCCACATATACACTGGTCATTTACAGCTAATGCTCTCTGTATCCACACAACAATCTGTGGTGTCAGTGGCCAGTAGTTTAGTGCCTACAGTGTAAAGAAGTAATTTTTATTCTCTTTGTTTACTTGAAACCAGTCTCCTACTGTTCCTTTGAGAGAACTCTGCTTTGTACATATAAGTGGCCAGGTCTGTCACATCTTAATTATTTTCATAATTCTGTGGAACTTTTCCAGATGATCCTCTCATCTGTCTCCTCTCCAAATGGAACACTCACAGGTTTTCTACTCATTTGATCTGTTATTAAACACTGGGCAATGAGAAAACCTTATGGCAAACTTAGGTGGCAAAGATATCAGAGTTCCTAAGAGGTCCTGAGAAAGGAAAAGGTTTGGAAAAATCCTTATTTATTTCCCTGAACTGGGCTTCTTTTCCAAGCTTGGTGAGCAAGGGATGCTTAGTCACTAATCGTCCAAAAACCAGGTGTTCTTTCTTGCCTTTATAGGAGACTTAGAGAATTGTCCATTTCTTTAGACTTTTCATTCTTCTTTTTACCATATTCTGTTAAAGCAAGTGATGTCAGCGTCTGGAGGATATCAGCACCCCTTACCTGCACTAACTGGACCCCTGGGGCTGCCCCCACCCAGCCCACAGCCCTGGATACCTTTTAACCCCTCTGGAGCCATCAGCCCCTGCTCCAGTGATGCCCCTCCAGCTTCTCACAGCCCTGCCTTGCTCAGCCCTGCCCTCACTGCTCTGCCCCACAGGCTGGCACACAGCTTGGCTCCAGACCCCCCCCTCACTGTGAATCCACCTGGCGATCACCAGCCCTGATTCTCATCCTGACCTGCTGCTTGCCTTCCTGGCTTGCAGACTTCAGAGCTGCCCCATCCTCACACATTTGCTGGATGATCTGACCCGAGCTCTGGACTGGAAGTCTCTGCCACCTCTGGGTCTATCTTGCCCTCTTGCCAGTGGTGGTGGGACTGGCACTGCCTCACTGAATTCTGCCCAGCTGGCCGTGGTATTGCTCTGAGCTGCCGGCTCTCCAGCCCTCAGGGAGCAGACAGTCTCTGCTACATCCTGATGTGAAATTTAGAAAGGCCCATAATTACCTTCCCAAGCTCAAAAAAGGGACAAAACACGGAACTTATCTTTAATCTGTCTTTGTGCTCCTGAACGTGAAAATCAAGCTGAAGGCAAAAGGGTACAAACAAGAGGAACAGGAGATGCCAGAGAGAAAAAGGATGGGCAACAAATGCTATACTCCCTCTTTGCCTGCAAGGCTTTGGAAATATTCTAAATTGCATGTACCAAATTTAGGTAAATACTAATATTTCAAACTTGTCCCTTAACAAAATATATGATAGAAATGTGTTCAACACTTTTTATTCTGTCTTCAGTATGCCTATATTCTAACATTTTTAATTAGGTGGGGGGGAAAAAAAGCACAATTAATAGGGACCAAAAAATCTCCTGTTATTGCTTAATATCAGGATGGATAGAGGTGACTTTTAAAACAGCCAATAGCAGAAATTAAAACAACTGGCAGTCCAGCTAAAACTGTCTCAGAAACCTACATTCTCATCAGCTCCAAGACTAAGTCAGGATGCCCAGTCCATTCAGTAAATTATGCCTTTGAAAAAAATCCTAAATTTTTGAGTGCTTTACAGTTATCAATGCTGTGGTGGTACTAAGATACTAATTTTTATGTCTGTAACTAAAGCCATTATTATAGTTTTTTACTGGGCCATTGTAATCAAAGGAAATACGAAAACTTCTAAATGAATTCCGAATGAATGGATTCATTAATTTGAAAAAAAAATCCAAATCAAACATCCCAGATGTTTGTATTCAAAATATTTCCTGGGATACATGGTTAATGGAGGCACTTGAAAGTTTTAAGTAAAACTTAATTTACAGAATGAATCCTGATTATGAGAACTGCTGGCTACAGTCAACAAACTACCTGAGCTGATAAGGCAAAACAGAAAGCTAGAGAAATCATCTGGATTAAGAGTTTTTAATATTGCTGTGAAGAGTGTTTTCCAAATAAACGTATTTGGGAATGCTGTTTAAAAAGACTAGTGAGGTTACCAAATATATGGGAATATTAGGTCACGGTTAAATAGATGATAAAATATCCATTGGCACGTGTACTGAGAGCTGCAGCACATGACCAGCTCAGGAAAGAACTGCTGTATCAGTTACACCCATTCCATACTCCTTACAAATATAAGGGTTTAAAACCACATGGGGGTTTTTTATGGTTTTTGGTTGGTTGGTTAGTTTATTGTGTATGGTTGATTGCTTTGGTTTGGGGTTTGTTTTTCAGAAGGCTTCATTTCTAAAATATTCAACTAATGTTAGATAAAGTTGAAAGCAGCCATCTGTGAAAAAAATATCTACTCACAACAATTCAATAGAAATTTCTTAAAGATGTGGCTGGCAGTCACTCTCATGGTTGTCTCCATTCTGTCTCACCAGCTCTGCTTTGGGCTGTCTCTGCAACTAATGTGAGCATTCTATGCTAACACTGAATGGGCACACTGCCAGCATATCCAACTGTACTGTGAGCTGGATCAATTTGTTCCCTTATTATAGGAAATCAGTGCAATAGCTAGATCCAAGAAGGAAAAAATCTATTATTTTCACCAATGTAAAACATTCATTTATTCAGGACTAAACATCTCATATTTGTATTTTCTTCCGTTCAAAAGATTACAAATCTAAAAGTTAAAACGACAAGGCAAAAATAACAAAAATTTCAGCAGGACTAAATCTAAGTATTTTTGAACAATTTACTTAAGACACAAGAAGCTCAATTTCATTCATTCATTCTTACTTGGCAGGTAACAAAATACAGAAGGCTCAGTCTGGTACTGAAGCCCAGCATTTCATACAATACTGTGTAGCAAGGAGACTGTCAGGAGGGTTGTTCAGTCTTTGGTATGCTGTGGTTTTGACAGAGGATAGGATTTACTTCTGTCACTATGATTAGGTGTATCTTTGGCTAACTTTGTTTTCCTTACCAAGTAATTGTAGGTATCAGCAACATCAAATCTAGGACATCTTCACTTTCCCAGCTGCTTTGAAACATTTGGTTTGTGTCTAGGCTCTATCAAATCTGTAAGCATCAGAAGACAAAGATGTGAGTCATCAGAAGCGGAAAGAACACAAGCAGTGTGCCATCCTGAGAAACAGAAGACTTTTCTGGGCCCTTGACATTAATAGTTGCAGCTGTCAACCCCACTTGCTGGCCCTTTTGTTCCATACGGATCCTTGGAAAGTGAGTCATGAGTCACTTCCTCTGGTCCTAAGCTTCTGCTGGGCAGGGAGGTGTCGCTCACTGCCTGGTGAACATGTTTGTACCTGAGACGCCTGGTCATGCTTGTCACTGAGGAATTTTATGCCATGAATCCTAAGACAATGTTTGAAAATAATATGCACTTCAGATCTACCATTCTCTGGCATGGCTTTCATGTCTTAATTATGGCGTGATCATTAATTAGACCCTATCTTACTGGAAAATTTTAAATCTTTCCCCTTACTCAACTCTGTATTTCAGTAGAAAAATTAGAAACCACATCAAGAGGCTTCATTTTTCCTTTCCTAAACAAAATTAGGCTGCCAATGACTCAAAAGTCTCAAAGAGAGGCATAGTGGTCCAAAGTTGCTGTTTGTTTTTTTTATCTTGTGATGCTAAACTCAAGGGCACAGTATTGCAGGGACACAGTCTGGTTCAAGTTTAAGCATGAACAAGAGTTTTCAATTCAAGCAATACTTCTTCAGAACACCAGGCTCACTAAAATAATATTTTAACAGTTGTTCAAAATAAAATACTGATTCAAAAAGTTTTCCAGCTCAATTTGCTATTGGCCAAGCAGATACATTTCATATAATCATAGATTCAGAAAATCAGAATAGTTTGCGTTGGAAGGGACCTCTAAAGGCCATCTAGTCCAACTTCCCTGCAAAGAACAGGGACACCTTCATTCAGATCAGGTTGCTTAGAGACCCATCCAACCTGACCTTGAATGCTTTCAGGGATGGGGCCTCCACCACCTCTCTGGGAATCCTGTTCTAATGTTTTAATACTCTCATGGTAAAAATTTCTTCCTTTTATCTAGTCTGAATGTACTGCCTTTTAGTTTAAAACCATTATCCCTTCTCCTATCCCAACAGGCCCAGCTGAAAAGTCTATCCCCACCTTTCTTGTAGGAATCCTTTAATACTGAAAGGCCACAATGAGGTGTCCCCAGAGCCTTCTCTTCTTCAAGGTGGTTGACTCCAACTGTCTCAGCCTTCCCTTATAGGAGAGGTGCTTCATCCCTCCGATCATCTTCATGGCCCTCCCCTGGACTCACTGCAGCAGGTCCATGTGGTTCCTGTGCTGGGACCCAGAGCTGATGCAGCCCTGCAGGTGGGGTCTCAGCAGAGCAGAGCAGAGGGGCAGAATCCCCTCCCTAGCCCTGCTGCCCACGCTGCTCTGGATGCGCCCAGGACACCCTTGGCTCTCTGGGCTGGGAGTGCCCATGGCTGGGTCATGTCCAGCCTCTCCCCCAGCAGCACCCCCGAGTCCTTCTGGGCAGGGCTGCTCTCATCTGTCCATCCCCAGCCTGGGTTGATTTTGAGGGCTGCCCTGACCCAACCACAGGACGTTTTCCTTCAGACAAATCCTTGGCCACTGACCACAGATGGGGCTGGCCAGCTGCAAAAGACAGAGCAGAGAGAGCTGTCACACTCTGGTGCAAATAGAGTGTGCACAGTAGATGTGTTTCAAGCAGAATGCAGCAAACTTGATAAGGCTGGCATTCCCAAATAACATTTTGGTTAAGAATTTTAGCACTTGTAATCTGAAACAGTGAAATTATTTCCTTGGCAGAAAACTACTTGGACCTGCGGAACCTGTATCACTTTACAAATCTGCCAACAAATGGTTCATTAAACTAAAGGAGTTAACTGATCTCGTAGGAAAACATGGATTTATGTACAGCAGAATAACCTTTAGTTAGGCAGGTATTTTATAAATATTATTTCCATTTATAATTACCTGAAATTTAATATGGCTGGCCACGATTTCAATAAAGAACCCTGATATTTGAAATTATTCCGGTGTGTGAGAAACAGGATGCATGTACAGAACACCTGGGTGCTGGAACGGGTGGCTATTAAAAGATCATTTTATTGATGTGTTCTGCAGAAAACCTCCAGCTCCAAGGTGAACACGTTCTGTGCTGGTAGCCAACATTCCTGAAATACATCATAGTTCACAAGTAAGAACCTCTCTCACGTCCTGTAAGTCTGCAGAGTGGAAAATCATTGCTCCATAATAGAATTTATTTTCATGACTATACATGAAGAAGTAATTCCAGAAAAGAGAAAAGGCAGTAATACATGTTTGCTGAAGAATGCCAAGTAATATATTTTGGGCAAAACGTACACACAGACTTGAAGGATAATTTTGTAAAACACATGGGCTCTTGCAACTCAGCGAATATTTAATTTTTTTCTTTAGAAGTAGTGATGTTGAAAAAATATACTGACATCTTCCAATAAGATGTCATATGACTGGAAACAGTTAAGTACCACTAGGATTTTTCAGTGTAGCTCTATTATCATAAGTCAGGTAATACATCTCCTCACAATTAAACAAAAAAGAAGGATGGGACTGTAGAAAGCTTTGCTGTGCCCAGACAGAGCAGATACCTAAATGACACCCAGGCAGCAGGCAGCAGTCACTGTGCTCCCAGATGATGATGCTGTGTGCTACACAAAACACAGCTTCTGAGACCAGACTCAAAGACTTGGAAACAAGTTCTGAACATATTTAGAAAACAGTCAATAGCACATACTTTAGATAACCAATAAAGGATGAATCCAAGCATAAATGCACAAAGGTAATTTTAGAACTCAGTCACCTTCGTGTTTTAAAAGTGCTCCACTCCATTATAGATAAAAGTTTACATATTTAGCATTAAGGGTTGAACATGATTATGTCTAAATGTATTGTATTATTAACGATACATTTACGATGTATTTTTTCAGATATAGGACTCAAGTTATCTTGTACTATTTTAGGATTTGCAGAATTACAGTTTTGCCCCTGTATCTCAGCCTCAATAAACATCAAAAACTTTTACTTTTTCCAGACTAGGTCCTAGTCTGTTAGAAATTATTCAGTTTATTCTTTTTGAAGTTATCTTCCCATTATTCCTTCTACATCATATAGAAAATTTCTGCTTTCTAAAAGTGTAAATGAAAGATAACTCCAATCTTCTGCTTCCCACTATACAGCCAATGAAGTGTACTGTCACTGCCTCCGATATCTACCTGGACATTAATGATTTCATTACATATTCTACAGAACTGTTGGAATCGCCCTGATGTCCTGATTTAATTTTTTTTTTTTTAATGCATTGAAATTAAAGCTCCTCTGGGACAGTTTTGCTGGAAACTTACAAATTATGTTAGAAAAGACATTTACTTTAAGTTAAGGATGCTTAAGGTATGCAGATAGATCAAGGTGTTGATGCTCCAGTACCTCAGAGTGGAGTACTTCAGTTCTGATCAGTACTATTCATGTTTTATATTTTTCTTCTAGAGGCAAAGTCAGAGAGTTTAAGCATTTTTAGGATGCAATTTGAATACATTGCAATTTATATGAATTTGAACAATGTAGAAGTTCTAATTCAAATTATCTTTTGTGAACTCCAGGAACCTGAGACTTCGGACTGTACAGAGAACACACAGAACGACAGAAGTGGTGTTAGTTGTCTAGGAGTTATCTGGAAAGTGAATAAAGGAAAAGTTTGATATACCCTACTCTTCTGGGGATTATGATATTTAATATAATAGTTAAAAGTAATGCTCTTAATTCAAAAATATGAGGCATACCTGATAAGTTAGTCTGTTGTTGTCAGATGAATTTGAAATCCCATCTAGCAGGTCTTGGGCAGTGAAGGAGAATAATCTCTGCTCATATCTGAGGCAAATCAAGCTGTGAAAAAAATCACCCTTCACAAGGTCTTAGAGAGGTTCTGTAGTTTGCTGAGCTTTTGAGGAATGAGTTTCTACACGATCCCAGAGATACAAGCTTAAGCAGAGTGCAATTACTTGGACCAGGAATTTGTGTATGAGCAAAGGTTATCTTTTATTGACCCCATCACCAACTGAAATATTTTCATTCTGTTATGCAACGGAAATTGATCTTTTCTCTTAATGCACTTATTGTTCCACAGACTGGTCTTTCATGTACTTTACTTTACATAGAAATATTACAATACAGTTTGGAAAACATTTTTCCTAACTTTTGCTTTCTCAACAGGCATTTTTTCAGGTGAGGCAACTGAAAGACAAGAAATCTCTAAGGCCAAATTAGCATAACATTGCCAAGGAATGAAATGAAAGTCAAGTCTAACCTCGGATTCAACAAGGAGAAGAGCATCCAATGATCAGATATAGCCATCCATATATTTTCATAAATTTACTTCATTGTTTTGGAAAAATTTGCTAATATATGCATTAAAAACAATAATGAAATTATGGCAGAAGTTCTGTACTTTATCCCCAATTTAGTTTTTAATTCATGGGTGTGATATAGCAAATTACTTAATGGCTAGGAAGCGTTATTCTTTTTTAGGAATGACTGAGAATAGCTTAGAAAAATAAGAAATATCTGAAAAGAAGTTCATAAAAGTAAAATCAACTACTTAGCAGGGATATGAATTCCAGACACCTCTATAAATTCATTTGTTCACTTACTGGTTTTCAAAGAGAATAATTTTCTTCCTTCCCACTCCCATGTATGGCAGAGAACAGAAATTTTTCCATTTCCATGAGAAAAGCTATTCTTGAAAGTCCCTGTGTACTCATCAAAAAGGTTAGCAAAATACCAAAATTTAACAAAAGCAAAAAAAAGAATATCTCAGTTTTCCTGGAAACAACTCCAAACCTCCTACTCAGAAAGAACCTCTGCCAAATTACAGCACAAAATGGTCCCATGGTGAGAATCTTCAAAAGCAAAAGTGAAGTTTTAGCTTGCACATAGAAAAAAGGAGTCAGAGAAAACTTTCACATGATAATCTGGAACAAAAAAAGTAACTTCAACCAGAAGGTACATAAATCATAGAGAGTTTCCTTGTCCTAGGGCTCATGTTACCATTATCTACTTTAATAATGCTATGTTTAATAATGCACCTTAATTAATAACTCAGACCTGAATGCATCAGAAATCTGATTTGGATCCAATGTGAGAACATGAAAATGTTATGTCATAATTCAAAACACATTAAAATAAAAGAGTTTGGATCCATCAAGATTAATAATTTTGTCCTAAGCTACCTATATTGTCACATAAGATTCTATGTAGAACTCCGTTGTTTCCTTAGAGCACTTCTCATTTAATCATTCTAAGTGAACAAAACACGATTGTCTATCAAGAGGAAGATTTACTTAGACAAAATCCACAGAAAATTTGTCAAGGAAATTCTAAGTACATGAAGACCAAATATGACACGAACTCTCCGATTTCCACAAACAATAACTCTTCCTTGTATCAGTCTCTCAAGAGGTGGCAATTTTGGTAATTCCCTATTTCTGACCTATCTCAGTCTGACTTCAAATAATATCCAGATTTTTCTAATTGATTGGTCCAATAATTAAAGTACTCCCATAACTAAATTAAACTCAGAGCAATTATTACCAGCTTGTACTTAATTTTAGGTCTCTTCCTTCTATTGTGGATCAGAAGTGAGGCTTTTGTGCTTTTTTATTTTGGTTTCTTTACAGTACAAATTGATCTTGTAAAATATATTTACCTTCTCTACAAACCCTGTCACACTTGTATCCCCATATGATGATTAAAACATTGCTTTAAGGACTTTTTTTTACAGTTTTGCTAGATGTAATGAAGGTACAGACCTTGATTATTATTAACTCCATGGTTATCTACTTGTGGTTGTGGACTATTCCTGAGAGTCTGTGAAGACGAAGTGAAAAAAGAGAAAGTCTATTCGAGGAGGTTTGAGTTCTTAATGCACAGTCTGTGTTTCTACCATCTCGGGAAAAGCAAACCATAAAAAAGTTGAAGACTTGGGGTTAGCTAATGCTTGTCCACTGCCAGCTGTACCCTGCACACTTGGTGCTCTCTTGGCAAGTGGCCCTTCCTTCCAAACGGAACCTCCCGCGCTTGCCACTTGTCCCCCAGCCTGGTAAGAAGTTTGTGCGTGTGCACACAGACCACACACACAAATACAGATGGAGAAAGGCATCAGCGAGCAGTAAGGAAGGCCAAAGACACAGACACAAGAGCTGGAAAGGTTCTTTGGGAACCTTCAGGAATTTCCCAAGGCTGGGTACAGATCTGTGAGTGACTCACGGAAGAGAGGCAGAATACAGATACTTAAAGCAAGAGAAACACTGTGACACCTTTGCTACCTGAAAATGCAATTGGGCGTGTCTCAGAGCCTGTCTTTGTATGGGCTTTGGATATATAGTTGTTATGAACTTCACTTATTTCCACTACTGCCAGCAGTTCAAAGAATTTCAGTTTTATTTTGGAACATGACAAGTTTCATTCTTTCACTTACTGAAGTTGGCTAAAGTGACACATTAATACCCAAAGCATTATTATGTTATTTTAGTGAATGTATTAATCCAAAGCCAGTGAGGAGCACAGCCTGCTGGTATGCACATTGTGTGCCCAAGCAAGGAAGCAGACAGATGTCTCCCTGAGGACAGGCTAGTTTGAATTCCACATGGAATTTTTATGTATTGTAGTCTTTTTTCACTGGCAAACCAAAGTTTGAATTAATATTCTCTTTCCTGAGTTGGTCAGCTAATAAAAATAAATATTTAAGAAAAAAAAAAAAACAACTAACAAACAAAAAAAGAGAAAGAAAAATAATATCGTCTTCAGGACACTCTCAAAGGACACTACTAAATTTTGCCATATTTTCATGTCAGCTCTTTTTTTTTTTTTTTGCTACTTTTTGCTGAACTGTAACAAAGAAGGTTGCAGAAGCCCTGTGTATCTCTCACCTAGAAGATGGCTGGAGCCCTGAGAGTCTGATGATCCTCACTTCTTCATTCACACATTGCTTTTGCTGACTTTGATTTTCCCTGACATTGGAAAAGAACATTGACCAGACGTAGGGCTCTGGATGGTACTTTCCCAAGGTCTGGACTCCTTGAAACTGTTATTGATAAAATTTTATAGCTGTGTTAGACTCTATTCTCAGTAAATGTAATAAAAGGGGCTTAATGCCAAGGGATATCAGGTTAGCTCACTCTGCTGTACTACAGCCCAGATGTGTAAAAATTGCAGTGATGGATAGGATGGATCAAAGTAGCATCTGAGAATGATAATGCAGATACCTCAAAAGTGTCTTGCTTTCTCTTTATCATCCAGCACTGGTATAAAAGAGACACAGTATATATATCCAAAAGGCTTTTGGCATGAATTCTCTGTAAGTGTAATGAAGTTACAGACATTTTAAGTACCACTTTAACCACAGAGCTGATATAAAATACTTGAGAAGAAGAACAAAGAACTGGTGTTCTAATAACTAAACTAAGCATTTAAAAATAAATACAAAAACACAAAACACTTTCTGTGTGGTATTTGGTCCCTAAGAGGTTGCAAACAGGCTGGTTTTGTCTTCATTTTATGGTTCTGCAGACTGTGCTCTAAAAAAAGAACTTGTCTCACAGTCCAAGAGCAAGTCATCTGTAAAGCTCATTTTAATGATGGAATGCAGATTGTTGTTCATTCATTTTTTGTATATGTTCTGCTTATCTTCAGAAAGGTAAACATCTCTGGAATGACACTACTAAAATATTGAGAATGCTATTTCTAGCCACCATTGCCTATGATCTGAATGCTTTATTTACATTAAATTTCCATTTACTAAGGAAATCAGAAGTTTCTAAAGTGAACGTCATGTACATCAAATGTGCTGGAGTAGTAATTTAAGCATTCTCATATATGTGGAAGTCCTGTGAAAAATAAAAATTTTCTAAATTTTCTACTACTCCTCTTTTAGTTTTTCTGTGTTGTGACTCAGAATATTTTATAACCAGTGCTTTCATATCACAACCATAATTTTATTTTATTGCATAATGTTTCTATTGGAAAAGGGGTAAATGTAATTATGTCATTTTAAAGAGTCTTTTAATCACTCACTCCAAGCTCTGGGTACATAGTTATCATTCTAAATCATACCTTTCATAAGTGAAAAATAGCTACACAATAACAAATTGATTCCCCATCCTTTAAAAAGTACCTCTCGCCTCTCAACCCCCAAAGCTCAAAAACTGATGAGTTTTGCAGAAGGCTTGCCCTCCTTTAATAGAACTGATATAATAGCTCCCTTTAGTCCAAGGCAGCTGGGCACATGGCTGGATGAAATGAGTGGTGTCTGCTAGTTCCTTTCTGTTTGTCCCCAGCTCTTCTAGGTGTGCTGCAACATTTCAGCAAATGAGGAAATCCTGGAGTCTCTTCACCTGACCATGGATTTCTGTTATTGAAATAGACGGTCTCACACACTGTTACCAACCATTTCCTTTCTATTCTAAGAATGTTCACTGTTTAAGCCAGCAACAACCAAGATCAACAGAGAAGAAAGGAAACGCCCTGCCCATTCCTGTGCCCTCCTGGTTACCCACTAAATGCAGCACTAACAGTCTTCATGCTAGAGTCACATATTTTCCCTTTCATTTTCCACTTACAATATTGAGAGTTTTTCTGTTTCAGCTATGCTCACAGCCCATAGATGTTTCTCCAGGTATACAGGAATGTGTACACCCACGTAGTTCACTGGTATTCCTCCAGGAAAGCCCTGGTCTGAATACTTTGTGCTTTGAAATCTGCACAGGTATGCTCACAAAAGCATGCATATCTTCCCAATCAATGCAGTTGTGCTCCACTTAAGGTACCCTAAAGGTTTTCTACAAATTATTTCTGACTGAGTGAAGCAACCACAAAGAACAAAATCTGTTCTGAGCTTTGATCTGGTAACTCAATCCCCACAGGTGTCAGAAGGACTGATATGCAATTGTTTTTGAACTAAGTCATTTACAGGAATGCCCTTTGCCTCACTGGGATTATCGGTAAACCTCAGGATACAAATATAAAAGTTTTTCTTTACCTGCAAGCAAACAAAAATACTGTGATATACCACAAGAATATTATAGCTTGTGCATAGAAGACTGCAATGGAACAGCTTTTCTGAGCCTGAGCAGAGGCACACAGAATTCACCACCACCATTTAGTACAATCAGGCAGTCACGAAACAGGTAGTATCTCAGAATTCACTCTATCAAAAAATGAGGTAGTATACAAATAACACAACCACTTGAATTTTGGAAGATACAAAGGAGGGAAACTTGAAGTATTTCAGAATTGCTTTTACCAGTTGGATTCACTCTGGGAGTTTCTAAATTACAAGGAAACTTTACTTTTAAATACAGTTGAGCAATACTCTATCTTGGTTATCTGTCTTAGCTATTCATAGAGCCCTCAGCAACACAGCACCTTATTAGCCCTGCAGGACGACTGTAACATAAGATTTTACTGATGACCTGTTCAACAGAGTCAGCACTGGGCACAGAGGCATGCTGGTCAGATTTTTCAAAGCCATTTATTTACACCCCCAAAATCGGTGATGTGTACATCCAAGAATCTGAGGAAAACACTGCCTAAGATCACTGCAGGTGTTAGAGAGTGCTGGATTTCCCAGGTCAAAACTGGTGCCTAAGGAATGGATCTTCTTTATCGTCATTGGACTATTACTTGGAGGTAGCCCATCAGTTCTTGTGAAAATAGTTTTATGTCTATTTCAGTCAAACGCCAAATGAATAGGTAACAATTGCAATTCTGAGTATATGAACCATTTATCGTGTGTCAGCAGCCTTCCAGCAACCATCCAGCTGTGTTTCTTAGCCTCAGGTAAATACCAGGCAATTCCAGGTGTCTTACCTGCCCAGCAAAGGAAGCATAAGCTGTTTCAAATCTAACCTGGAATAAGTCTTGACAAGGAAAACCTTTTCCTTAGGTAGTTGCCTAAATTCACAGCCTATCCTACAGTTTTGCCAACAATCCATGTGGTCAGGCTGTAACTGCAGTTTCTACAGTCTTGAAGAGCCTGATGAGGTGAACGAACTCTCAGTTTGGGGTAATAGCCTGCATTTGTCAGGAACTTCTTAAGCACTTGCCAGCCCTGTTTTGTGATTTCAGGCAGAGGAGTGCAAAGCTTGTGTGTGCATTGGCCTGCTCATTGGAGGTGTGAGGTGCCAAACTCCCAGCGGTGATTAGTCTCTAGAGAAGAGTCAAGCAGCTAAATACTCTTTTGTCAATGCAGACCTGAGCTACCAAATGGAGTCGTTGTGGTCTACCCCCTAGCTTAAACAAACACCAACTGAAACTTGTCACATGTAACACCTAATTTTGTCAAAGTCTGCCTCAAATGTACTCAGCCTTCACTTTATCAAAAAGGCTTTTGCCAGAAACAGCAGGTTAGAAACTGGAATAAAATGAATCAGAATATCAAGAAAGAAGTGGTGTTTTTTTCACAGTGAATTAATAATTGCCATTTTCAGAGCTGTTGGAACATTACCAAGGATAAAAGACTAACACAAAGACTTCTACAGAGAAACCTTCTTTCATAACCCTACTAGGAGCAAGCATCTAAAGGAGAGGTTGGATGCATTTACTGGATGTACTTTAGCAAGTTTAAATAGAGAAACAGTGAAAGAACTTTTGTAACAATTTGTATGAGCTCAACAGTGATTGCATTTTAACAGCTGCTCTTGGTCCTCTGGGCCACTGCAATCTAATAGAGTCCATTTTTCTGCTGAAAGAAATGATTAAATTGTTCTCATAGAGTCCTTGAAAAAGGTGTCACGGGCAACTGGAAATTTAGGATCTAACAACTTCAGCATTGGAAAAAAGAAATCATCACTGTTTTACAGCCCCCTATGGAGATCAAAAATGAAAAGTTAAATTCTGGCAGAATACAGGCATTTTCTACAAACAGACACACATTGAACTTTAATGAATTGGAATGTATATCTAGTCTCATTATTTTCCATGTAAACTTGGACTGATGTTATGTGATGTTTATACCATGTATAGAGCCGTGGTCCCTGATGATCAATAGTGACCTTTATTCAGCATAGTATTATATTGTTCTCTAGAGTTTGTACATTGCTCACCACTGAAACACAGCTACTACTGTGGGGAGATGGAGAGACTATGCTATGTTTTGGAGGATTCGGTGGAGCAGGAAAGGGACCCAAATTCTACTTTTAACTGAAACCCCTGGCGATGTTTAAGTGATAATTGACTATATTGCATTGTAGCTCCAGTTTGAAGGCTAATGCTTGTGCTGCAGTGAACAGTACCTTGGGTACTTTGCTAATCCCTTGGGACTCTCCCCCTCCTACCTCACACAGAGGGTTTGTGACAGCACACAGCATGCCAAAAGCACACTGAGATGACAGATTACCCCACAGAATTTGCCATTTAGGAAGTTACTTCATTTCTACCTAGAGTCTTGGCCTTCCTTTAGCAAAATCACAATTTGAGGGAAGACTATCCCTTCACAGGCAGTTATTTACAACTACAGAAGAAACCCCAGTAATTCTAAAACTTTTGTGATAGGTAATCATATTTATAGGACTAGATAATATAGTGTCTGTGTTTTATTGACAAAAATTTTACTTAGTTTCAGTCACAACCAAAGCTAAAAATTCTGCAAGATTATGTAAATATATGTGATGAAAAAACAAGATAGAATAACCTGAAATATATCATCACCAAAGGTAGAATAGACCAAACTTAATACAGAGCCTTTCTTTGAAATTATTTTCTCTGCAAATAAAGTAGATCACATATCATTAGAGCTCATTATAGCATTCGATAGCAGTGCAATTATTAGCTCAGATGGAAAACTCTGTATTTAATTTTCTAGGCAAATGGAGTCGACCTTATATCTTTAGGTTTAGATTTCTAACTTAGGTGAAAAACGAACTGCTTAAGAGAGGAGAGAGGAGTAGGGGATAATGCAAGGGAGTTTCCTAAAGTATCTCCTTAGGGACTGCTCAAGTACAGTGTCTCATCTGTGCTGTTGGCAGAAAAAGCCTGGCACAAGGTTATGAGCCATCATAAACGCAGAGTAAGGGATGACTTCTGGGACTGAAATAACAGAAATGGTGTAAAGTCAACAGCAAAAAAAGAAAGGTCCTGAACACAAACACAAATAAAATTAATTAATTCTATAAGCTAAGAAATCACCAGTTGCTAAATACCTAAGGAAACAGTGCACTGTTCAATAACAGAATGAATAAGACTATTAGTGTGATGCAATGTGGAAAAGACAGATCGATCCAAGTGTTCTCTGGGAAAATGTTTCCAGAGCTGAAAGAAGTGTACCTGAGCTGAAATCCTGCATACTTCTGCCATCTTCCTTAAGAAAAATATATTTTAAGTACAAAAGTGAAAGAGGGAAGAAAAGTATCAGGGATCAGAGGATGTATCAGAGGATGATCAGAGAGTGTATCTTGAGTTCACAGAAGAAGCACTGAATGAGGAACAGTCACATGGAACTTGGGTTCCACCCAGTCCAAAGGAACACATGTTCATGCAATGAAATATTACTCAGAATATTCTGTTGTTCCTGCAAATACAAAAAATCTATACAGAAAGGCAAAGAGATGGGGCTTTTTTGTTGCAGAAAGGATAAAAAATCTGAAGAGAAAACAAATATAAAATTTACATTAAGAGATGCTGAAGCCTCTAGCTGTTCACTGTGGTTCTGATCCTTCTTTTCTGATGCACATTACCAAGTGAAAACTTGGTAGTTGTCTATCTATGCCAACCACAGAATATATTTTGATACATTTATTATCAATTTTTTTCCTCGAATTGAAATATTGCAAACAATGTTACAATCCAGTTTGGATTGTCTTTAAATGTAAAGTGACAAGAACAGAGGTAATTGTGAAGTATGTAAATGAAAAGAAAAAATTTACAATTCCTTCAGCTCCTGTTGCATGTACTCCCTGATTATCAAATTACAAAAGAACTTTGAATAATCTTTGGAATCAGTGGTAAAGCAAACAACCATTGCATAAAAAGACTATGCTTGGGTTGCTAATTAGTAGCATAGTAGGCTGCAAGAAATTTTTTTCAAGAAGGCAAGAAGATGAGTTTCTTTTTAGTAAAGTACAATGTCTTGTAAGTCAAACAAAACAGCAGTGTAGCAAAGCACCTTATTTCAATTATGCAGGGAAAAATTTTGGAAGACAAATGAAAGACAAATGAAATCTGTAACAACATTGTCATATTTTGTCACCATTTTTGATGATTTTTTTCTCCTTTTTTGTTAGAAATTATATTTATTTGAGAACTCATTCATAAACACCAACTAATCAGCATACTATAAAAACTATATAGTGTCCTTATTCAAAGTACCTCCGTAAAATAATTACTTTTGCAACATTGAAAATCCTAATCTGATTTCTTTGCGGATGAATGCAAGTATACTCATATACAAATAATGTAAAATATGTTTTCTATGTCTATAAATAATATTTTAAATATATTAACTGTTACTAAATATGGAATATGTACATACTGCATATTAAAATTATTTTAGCATTTTTTCAAAAATTGACAGAGAACAGGAAATCGTACAATTTTCTGATTGGCAAATAGCTTCTAAATGAATGTGTAGAGATATGTAATCACAATGTCTAGAGGAAAAGAAGTCTATTTTCCTACTATTTTGAGGTACTCTAAGAGTAGAATTCCTCTAAGATTAGCTTCCTCAGCAAGAGGAGGACTTAGGGACTATGCAGAAGCACAGATTCTGGCATGAATCCTAGACACATGGATTCCTTGAATCACAGTATACTCAGTAAAGATCAGGTGTCAGTCCTGGATCAGCTTCTGGTCTTAAGAGTTCTCAGGAAACTTGAAGAGGTTCTGAGAATTCCAGCTAACAGATAAAAGCAGACTTCACAAATGGTCTCTGATGTCTGGATCTTCTCACCCCTTACATGATACCTGGTTGGCTACTGCAAGAAAATTTTTATTATGGAAATTTTTTGAGGATATGGTACATGTCTAAAACTGTGGTGAATTATGAATTAATGAAAATAAGTTGTCTAGAAATTTATTTTAAGACTCTTTATGAAGAAGCTAAAAATAATAGTAAAATTCTTCAGAACAAACACCTCTGGATATCACTGTTATAAAGAAATAGAAAAAGTCTGAGTTCTTTTGAAAACAAAACAAATCAAGAAAAAGTATGGGAAAAATGTTTCTTTCTTTAGGTAAAAATAGTGTAGCCAAGTAACAAAAGCAAACGGGCAAAGTCAGAAGGCCTACGAGAGATTCCTTCTGGTTCTCCAACGATTTAACAGTTGAGATATTAGTTCAAAAATCTCCAGGGAAAAAAATGCTTCTCTGTAACCATGTTCCATGTTTCAAATTACTTACCGGAAGTATAGCTTAAATGAACAATATAGCCACAGAAGTCACACAGGTCACTAATGTTCTCATTTTCTATGCTTTATGTATCCTAAAATTATATATATATAAATCCTACTCTTACAAAGATCTGACCTTTTATCTGTTCTTTGTAAATAGATAATTCACCCAGTAATACTTTTTATTTCATATTTACCTAAACAAGAACATAATTGCAATTTCTAAATTCACTGCAACTTCTGGTGAGTGAATGAGCAAAACAATTCTGACAGTATTTAACGTTTAGTCCTTCCTTTATATTTCCACCATGTTTTATAAAGATTCACTCTTTCATCTGCATGAAGAAATGTTCTTTCATTAGCTAGCTTTCCATTAGAAAGTCATCTACCTTTCTACAAGGTCTCTAGTCCCAAACTAGAAGAGGGTGTCTACCTAACAACTTAATTGTCTCATCACATCAACTCATCTGGAAGCATAGCCCACTGTAAGTGCTGTACACTTCACTGCTGAAGCATCTCACACTGAAAGACTTTAATACCTGCTTGGCAAGTGAAACTTCTTCTCAGCTCTCCATCTGTGAGGCAAAACTGAATCAAAGGTGGTAAGCCATGGTCCACAGTTTTCCATAAAGGCAGATCATTGTTGGCTTACTATTTTCCATGGTAGTATTTGAGAAATATCAGTCACCACAGATGTAACTGGTACCATACCCGTTCCTGAGATTACCTGAGCTTTTTCAGCAATCCTCTATGGCCCAATGCATTTTTGAGTTTTTTGCATTTTTGATTACTTTATCAAGACTTGCCATAGGTCATTCAATAATAGTGTTCAGTGGGTCTTTCCACAGACAGTGTTACAATGCACAACAGAAATGGATTTCACAAGGGGAGACTCATCTTACCAATTTTTACCCGGTTATGCTATATAAGAATAGTGAGAACATTATCTGATACCAAAAAAATCCAAGCATAAATTATTCAGAATGAAAAATTTTATAATTTCCAGCAAAATTTTTCCTGCTGAACTCTTTGAAAGCTACTTTGAGTGGTGTGGCATTTTATTTATTTTATTTTATTTGGAAGTGTATTAATTTGAGGGTGATTTGCACATTACAGATGTGGGGTCATATGTCTCCAGCTTTACATGTGGATCCAGCCCATGAATTCATACAACTTTTTCCAGCTCAGGCAAGCCAGGAATTAGGAAAAGATGCTCAATGCGGGTAGACAGCCTGAATTTGTCTATAACTAATGGAAGTGTCATTCCAGAAGACTGTCTGTGCAGGGAAAAAGTGTAATACTACCTCAGTTAATTGACATTCTACCATTTCTCTATTCTCATTCTGGTACTTGTCACCAAGGCACAAGCTGTTCTTGGCTATGGGATCCCATACTGTTGCATTTTGACACATGCCAGCTCAGATTTACACAAGGAAATCTTTGTGGTTAGAACCTGAATTTCTGTGGATTAACCTACCACTATATTTAAATCAGTGAAAACCAAAACCATAGTCCTCATGCCTGTGGGAAGAGAATAACACACATCTTGATTTTGTTGCCTTTGTAATAACCGTAGTTCCTTGCAGGCTTACAAAGAAAAACAGTCACCTCATAATCTTGCAGACTAAAAGCAGAAGCCTATGCTAATGAGCAGGGAGAGCCAAATTCTACTTACATTCTTAACTATGCCTCAGAAAACAACTGACGATGTGATTCATCTCACCTAATTTAACCATCTACAAGTTAGGCATCTATTTTGCAACTATCAACTAGACTACCTCTAGAGCAAATAGAGAGAAAAAAAGGGATCTTCTAAGATGGTATCTAAAATAGGTATGGTAAGGGCTGTCTAGGTGTGCATCTCTCTTTACACTAGTGAGTGGGATTAGAGGCTCCATAACCTTTATTCTCTCTTTACTAGTTTCTCTGGGTCTAGGTCTTCTCAACAGTCAGCAGAGGAAGATAAGAATCTTCAGCATCTAACTCATTCCACTTTTTTCCTTCAAAACTGATTTGGAAGAGGATAAATCACTTCTGAAGTCACTTCTGTATCTACATTGACTAAAAGGAATGGAAAAATTCCCTTTTAAAAAGTAACTCAAGCTGTCTAGGATAAAAGTCACCTGTGGACACATCTTTTGGAATTGGTTAAAGCAAACAACTGTAAATTCATTTTTAGCTGAATTTTAGCTTTCAGTTTGATCAGTATTAACTAGCAGTAATGCAAGAACATTGATGAGGTATTATCAATTTTAAAGCCAAATGAATAAAGGCTGTCCAATCTGTTTAATTAAGACTGCTATAAGCATCTCATTAAAATGCCTGCTAGCATGTGATTATTAGTTCAAATTGGATGTCTGGGTGAAATATTAACAATTTGCATTATAACTACTTTGTTGGTAGTTTTTACGTCTTCACTAGTTCCATCAGAATAAACAAACTCCTGCTTGGCTTATGTTCTTACGGAAATATAGTTCCTCGACACAGCAGTAAATTAGACAACACCCAGGCTGAATTGCAGCAGCACAAAAATTTTACTTTACATTGCTGTAATTCCATGATTTATCAAGACAAATTCTGTGTCTCTAAACAACTGTTCTCCTTCCTAGATACCTGGTCTTAAATTTTGGCATGGACACTGAAGTTTACATACATGAGCAAAATGAACAAACACACACAGTGCAAAGAAAGCTCATTCTGCTAAGAATAGAGGTTAAGGGGGTACACAGTCTGTACACTACATGCTTGCCTTTCAAGAGAAGGGACAAATTGCTCATAAGCATAGTGAAATGGAGCCATTAAAACAAAAGCAAATTTTATAGAGGAAAATTTCATATAGACACTTCTCCTTCCAAACATTCTGTTCATCTGATCATTTTCATTTGGCTTTTCATTCATATGTTTTAAAGAAGATTTTATTGTTGCATAATGACAGCTATGTGAAGAATGGTCACACATACCTAGGCAATGAAAAACTGAAAGGAAAGATGCAGATCATTTACCAAATACCTAGACTGTGAGTCAATATATTTTTGGATGCCTCAAGTTTTACCAGTGTGTGATGGAACTTATGAAAATTGAGGACAGGAAAGCTACTCCTGGTAAATTATGGTTTAGAATTAAACCAAATGATTCAAAACTTAAATCAGTAAAATAACAGAGAGACAGTCATGTACAAACAATAAATTAAAAAAAAAAAGACATGATAAAAGAATAGAGTGGATTTTAAAAGGAGCTTGCTTGCAGCAAGGGGATTAAAAAGCTCTGCGATCTATAATCTTAGCTTGTCAGAAATTGTCTGAAAGTCAATTAATGACCAAAGAGACTTGTCTAATTCATTCACCATTTTTATCACTTGACTGTTATGCTGTGTTCCACAGCTGGAGAGTAAACATGCCAAAAGTTGACATTCTAAGTAGCTCTGAAAATATTTAAGTCCTAGACATATTTTTTAAGCAAATTGCAAATTTGGCTTCCCCACTTAAGAAGATACCAAAGGGCACGTGGCTCGGCCAGTCTCCAAATGGCTGTGATACCCAGGAGTTTACCTAAAACTGATTCTTTCATAGGGTCAGCAAGCAATCCAAGAATGGTAGTAATATTTTTGGAAATTCTGGGTTTGATCCACCATAGGAAAAAAAAAAAAAAAGGTAATGAGTTTTGCAGTGCTAAATCAAATGCTGCTGGAAAGATATCCACAAACCAGTTCAGTGTAGAAATATTTCCGTGTTGGCTTAACCTCTTTATCTTTTACTGAAAAGGGAAAAATATATGACCATTCATTTATACCATAAAAGGAAAAACTAAAAATTCAATGAATTTTGGTCTCAAAGTGTATCAATTTCTCTTTTCAATATTACATACAAAATCACTCTTTTGATTAAGGGGACTTTTCTGTAGTAGTAATTATCACAGCCTAGGCTACACTTTGTAGCAGGAAGAGAAATAATTTCCACAACTGTGAATGTGAGAGTTCAGCTGTATGGTTCTAAGGGTATATCTTCTCCATAAAATAGTTACAAATTAAGCAAAGTAATGTTTAACCTATGATTCAAAATTCTCTAACTAAAATAGCTTAGTAAAATTTCATTCTCTGCCTTATTCAACCACCGGGGGAAAAAAAAAAAAGCAGCCTATGTAAATTATAAAATAATTAAAAACCTAAAGTATGTGAAAGACGCAGAATCCCTGACTGTGGTGGATGAAGTCCTCTAAACTCTCTAAATTCAAATCATCTGAAGGAAGTGGTCAAGAGAAAATCAAGACTCTCAAAAAGATTAAACTAGAAATTTTTACCAAGGAACAGAATAGTAGTGTCAACAGACACAGCCTGTACAATATTTTTTTTTATGAGTGCTGCTTATCAGTAAATATCTAAATCAACTGTTTATGAAGTATTTTTGCATATTTTCAATATTTTTTTTTATTTTTTCCTGAATTATAGGCCACAGAAGTTCAAGTAGGGAACAACTGCCCAAATTCTCCCCTGACCCTTCACTTATCCAACTTTCCTGAAGCTAAAATAAGAACACAATATCTGCCAGGTCTGCAGAACACGAGGTGTGTTCATGGTGATGAGCTGGGACAAAAATTGCCAGGGCACAACTGGATTTCCGAAAGAATTTTTTCTCTTCAACTCAGGCTAGAACAGATTGTGCCGGCATCAGCAGGTTCTTAAAATGACAGAAAGAATTAGTAAAAATTATACCAACACCTGAATAATCCCTTGCATTCCCTGTTAGCACTAGCTGAAATGCAGATTCACAAACTGGACACAATTTTAATGCAAAGTTGTCACAAGACTTGAGCTGAAGTGTAGGTTTTTTTCCTTATTTCAGAGAGTGTTCTAACTTGGCATTTCATATGTAATTGTTTCATAGGAATTTTAAGAGTAGATGATATGAAAATTTTATATTTGAAATAAAGATTCTAAGAAAATTTGTCTAAAATCTTTCTCTTCACCTTTGGTCCTGGAATCGAAGAAAGTTCTTCAATTTTTAAAATTTATCAAGGTAGACATTTACCAAAACGTGTTTTAAATACCAAAGGCTAAATATGGACAACCTTAACTCTGAATGTGTTTAATGCCCATTGTTTTGTCCTCCAGGTTTTCCCCAGAAGATATTCAAGACTAATTTTGTCAACAACTTTCAGATTCAGTAACTTGCCTGAGAAAATAAATAGTGAGGCTTTTAAGTAATTTCAGAAAGGAAGACAGGTAAATAAGGTATAGTAATGATTTTTAGTTCTGAATGGTGTTTGTCAGATTTAATACAGCAAACTCACTTGCCTTGTGTGTTACACTTGTGTTATTTTTCTTGCACTGACTACTGATGTAGTAGAATGACTCAGCAGAAAGCAGAAATCTTGTAAACAACTGTGATTTTATTATTCCTCCATTTTAGTTACTGTCGTAGGCTGGTGTATTGTGGGTTGCTTCTTCTCACCAAATTTTATCTTTTCAATTACATGCAGTAATATAAGTGATACCAGCAACTGATAGATCATACACTGCATCACATTGATTATGTGTCAATAACATTTTTCAAATCATTAGACTTCTTTCTAAAATTCTGCCCAGAGTCATGTATTCAGTGGGAAAGAAGAAAAAGAGAATAAGTGAATGAGTGAACAAACAAAAGAAAGAATGATAGTTGCAAAAAGAAGACATGTGAGCTGAAATTTTTTAGGGTAATTAGAGAATTTGATACCTGTGAGAAACAGGTCACATCAGTATTACCTACAGGTGGCTCACTGTAGTGTATTTACACTATCAGCACTTCTCTAATATTACCACAGATTTCCTGAGAAGAAAAGCAATAAATTAAAGAATCCTACATTTGACAAAAGGAACAGAGTACAATAAACTTGTCAAATCAATCCCTCATTCTGTTCATCTCGTATCCTGGAGGTAACTATTATTTATTTATTTTCTAAATCAGCATGCCATCTGGAGCTGGGAGCAGACTAAAAAATGCATTTTCTTTTCTGTTTTGTTCATGTTCTGTTTTCTGTGACAGAGGCACTACTCACACTGCTATAAAGTAAGCTGACTGTGAATATATTGACTGTAGATAAAAGCAACACTACACAAGTTTTTGAAAAATAGCATTTATTTTTCTTTATATTTATGTAGTTATATAGCTATTAGAGATAAATATTTTCATTTGGGTTTAGGTAATAAAGACAGAGAAATTTTGGCAAATCAGTAGGGTTTGTTCCATTCAGAATTTAACAAATAGATTTTTAATTGCATATTTCTGATCATTCTCCCCAGTATGATTTATGCACTTACAGGAATTAGAGCTTTCATTAGACAATTTTTAAAATATTTTTTTAAAGTAAGCCAACAACTTCTTTTCTTAGCAGGTTTTTTTTAAGATATACATTCAATAATAGATTTTGCCTGGAGTACTAATTCATAATTTCACATTTAATTAACTACAAAATTAGCTATTTTCTTACAGAAGCTGTTACAAACAGCCATATAAAAAAAAGAAGTTCTTGTCAGCCGTAATGTGAATATAATCTTAAAATGGGACTAAACATTTTTAAAAGTTGATAATTCAATGTATCATATACTGATAACATTCTTTGCTTAATGTATTAATTAATTTTGGTCATACTACAAATTCACTAAATGTACTGCGAAGTAATCTGAATGTCACTATGAAAAAACCCCAAACAATCCAATGTCTTTTAATACACAAGCTCAAGAGCCATTCCAAACACTTGTTGTGGGCATGTTGCATTTACAGGGATTAAGGGGACATTTCAGTAGTGGAATTTTGCCCTTTAAAGGTAGTGCAATAACTTTCTGGTCAAATACATGTCAAAAAGACAACTGTGAACACAATAGGAGCCCAGGATCCTAGGCACTCCAGTCCTAAATCGGGACCCCCTGAACAGCATCTGCAGAGGGTGTCCCTGAGTGTTAAGCATGCCAAGGGAATCTGACACCCAGTGAGTTTCGGTGGGCACTCTATGGACTTGCCTTGGACTTGACAATCCAGGGTCAAGCAGGGATTAAATTTTGGATTCTTGGTTGCTTAGGATAAAACAGTTGTCCAGAATAGTTACAGAAATGAGGAGTCATGCACAAAGAGTCACTCACAATATCCAGTGGGCAGTAGAGCAGCTCAGTGCAGCACAGCACCTCATGCGGAATAATTTGATTTCATAGCTAGTCAAAATGACATTGGAAAGCTTTGTACCAATCAAGTGGAACAGATACACTAAAATGCTCCACTCACTTGTCAGCTCCTCATCTGCATTCTAGCCAGCTAAGAATGTCTGTCTTCATGTCTTCATCTCTAGCCCTGTCATCTGAATACATGTTTTACAGAGTTAGGTTAATAACACCAGGCATTTATGTATGTTTGCTAGGGGTGGGGGGACATGTAAAAGGATTTGCTGGGGAAACAATGTGAGGTGGATGCTCTTGGTTGCTGATTTAATGTGCTGCAGCTGAGCTTCAGAGATAAGAAAATGCTGAACTGCATTACAAAAGGTATTGCCTAGTACAAATAGGCATAAGAATTTCAAAGGAATATTATAATCAGAAGCACGCTAAATCAATTCTTGAATGGCAATTTTTAACTTGCATAGTTCAGATGTTTCTCCTGGCAACCTTCCCTAATGTCATTATCACTTACTAAAATTTGATACCATCTACAACCCGAGCCTGAATTCCTGACACACAGTACCACAGAAGTAAATATTATGCCAGATTAAAGAGTAGCATGTTTTGACAATTATGTAGACAAACGTTCCTCTTTTACAACAAGGAAGTCTCAGAAAATATGTAAATACTTAGGCAGTTAAATTGTGTGCAACTTATGCACAAGGGAAATAACTTAAACACGCAGCCCCAAGCTACTGCCTTTGGTTATGTATGGCTCAGTCAAACAGAAGAGAAGACGTTCAGCTCCTTCCAAGAAACTTCATACTCATTTCTAACTTGAAGTCATGTAACTTCAGGCTGTGATACTCTCTGATCTCTAGTTCAGTGCATGTGGATAAAGAGCTGCACCGGAGACCTCACATATTTTTTGAAGTAAGAAAGAGACATTATTATTTTGAGTCGGGATTCAATCCATCACTGGTGAAATCTAAGCTCCTCGGGATATAAAAACTTCTGCTAGAGCTCAACTCTTGTCCTAAATTCCCATTCACAGATTCTTCTAGTTGACAGTCTGGCCTTATATTACTAACTCCAGTAAAAAGTGCTTGAAATTTGCTTTCTGCTAATTAAAATCTGTTAATCTAAAGTCTCATCACAATTTTAAGTGGTTATGATGCATATTTTGTTTCTTAGGCTGAACTTTTTCTCTAACTTGTCCACTGAATCCAACCATATATATGTAGTGGCTGTGGTCAGAATTATTTTTACATACATGAGTAAAAGAAGAGGTTTTTCTTAAAATTTTGAAAAACCTTTTAAAAACTAAGGGGATGAGATAGTAACTTTAGAACATGTACAACAGTGTTTTTTCATGTCCATGGGTACATAATACTAAACAAAATTTGGTATTAAGAACAGCAAACTGAAATTTAAGTAGCTATATGTCAGCTTTCCGCCTTTTTTATTGTGATTTTTTACGGAAAGAAAAGAAAAATTATAAAAGCCTAATTCACACTTCACAGCACCTTGTCTAGGCATCAGCTAAGTGTTTAACCACCATTTGCACCAGTTTTCATTTTGTTTGTTGGATTCTTTCTTGATTTTTTCTTTCATTGTTCACTGGAAGAACTATTAAATTTATGATGATTATTCTTCTCCCAGGTGAAATCAAAGACCATAAAAGCAGTAAAACTAAAATGTTATATAAGAATGTGTAAAGGTAAGGGTAGTTGATACGAAGACAACAGAATGTAGGGAGGATAAAGAACAGAATCAGATAAGGAAAGTATGAAGTAAAAGGAATTTAGAAGGAATTTATTGCATTATTTTAAATTATTTTTGCTAGGCACATCCGTTGAAATTTTAAAATGCATCCCTAATTGTCTGTACAGAGTTGCTCTACTGGGTCAGAACAAAAGAAATCTTACTCAGTGTGTTCTAGCAGCAACTAGTGATAGTAAATTTTAGGTAGTGGTCAAACCAGATAGGTCAAAAGAGGCAAGACTGCCACAGCTTCATGGCCCAGGTCCAACCAGTAAAGAGGCTGAGCGTGTATTCTTCCCACTGGCACACATGGAAACGCACGTACAACACATCCTCTTGGACACACACAGCCAGCTGCACAGATCAATACAGGCAGAAACACAGGGCACTCATGCAGTAACAAACAGCACAATGTCCCTCTGGCCATACACAATGAACCTCTGTTCCCGTCCAGGGTCCCTCTCCAGCTGATCAGGCTGAAGGTCCATTAGTGGGAAATACATCCATATGTACAATGCAGATTCCTCTAGTGACTGGGGTCAGACCCCTCAAAGGTCCAGTGTCTGGTCTCTGGATCCCTGATATCTCCTGTTGCTGGTACCTGGACACATGAGCTGCTGAGGCTGCAGCCCTGCTCCCGGTGCTGCTCCGGAGCCCTCACAGAGCCACACACAAACCCTCCACACACACACATCCCTCTTGGCATTCAGACCTCTTGTGTCTCCAGCACTCAGCCTGGATCCCCTGATCTCTTCAGTCACAATTCCTCCAGTCACTGCACTCACACACACACAGGAACACCCCTGGCTTCCAAAGCACTTCACCTGCTCACTGATGAGTTCGGTGATCACATGCTGACCAAAGCCCTCACTCTCTCTTCTGGCACCCCAGATGCTTGACCCCCACGGAGCCACAGTACCTGCTGCAGCTGCCACACCTGAACCTCCATACACACTTGTGGAACAGAGAACTGGAGCTCCTCACTCACAAAAAGAATCAGGAATGAACTTGATGAGAAGATGGGTCAGACTGAATTGACCAGGTACAGAACATGACCAGACAAATGTACAGACCAAATGCCAACTTATAGATGTCTTTTACCCTGCCTTTTCTTCTAGTCTTCCACACCCATTCCTTCCCAAGAGACCTTGAATTCTCCCTTTCGCCATTTTTGATACCTACCCTAAGCAGCACATTATAAGTTCCCCTAGTAAGTTCCCTTGTGTCCTACAACAACTGCCTTACCCATGGGCTAAACCCCACGAGCCTGAAAGGAGACCTGGAGAGCCTCTGGCACAGAGTCATGGATGGGGACCCCTCAGGGAGCTGAGGGTCCTCTGTGACAGCCTCCAGGGGGTTTGGGGCAGGGGCTCTTTTCTCTGAGTAGTTTATTAATGTTCCAGCACCTGCTGCTGTGCCTCTCTGCCCTTCTGAGTTCATAGAGTGGTCTGTAATCCCATTACCTAGCAGTAAATGGGACAAGTTAATACTGATCCTCCCTCCTGTCTACCCTTGTATTTTGCAAATATCATTGATACAGGCTTTTCCTGAGACAAAGATTGCTTTCATGTCATTTTTTTCAACTACCATCTATCCTTTCTTCCATGAAGTCACTTCTTGTTTTTCCCGTAATATTCCCCTGAAGAAATGTATTTCACAATCTAATTACATATTTTGTGACACAGTACTTAGCTTTGAACAAGCTGTCATTGGGTACCCCTTAGTTGTCAGGGTCAGGGAAAAGTGTAAGGTACTTGTTTATTCCCTCTCATTCCCTGAGTTTATCATATCTCTCTCTGTTGTCTTCTTTTTAATACTGACAGTCCCTACCTACTCAGCATTTCCTTCTACAAAACTGTTCCATTCCTTGGTAAACTTTCTCTGTTCTTTTGGATTTGTGGTTTTGGTTTTTTTGTTGGTTTTTTTTTTGTTTGTTTGTTTGTTTGTTTTGGGGTTTTTTTGGTTTTTAGTTTTATTATATACTCATAAGTCTTAAACTGGATGCACGTAGAATTTAAGATCTAGGTGAACCATACATCTACATACACACATCATGTTTTGATTTAATTTCCAAGTGTCTTATTTATCTTTCTAAGCACTGATGAACATGTAACTGGTGACTGCAGAATACAGCCCATAATACCCCACAGAAATTTCTCCTGAATGCTTTCTATCTTCAGGTTGCAGTCATCACCTACTAGAGTCAATGTGACCAAAAAACCCAGGGAGGGAGGAGCAGATATTTTTTCAGCATTTATGTTCAATATGGTTTTATCCATGCTCTTCACTGTTGTTTCAGCAGCCATAGTAATATTATTTTAGCACTTTCTTGCTGCTTTCATAAATTACCTCTCATTTAAAGTATGACTCAAGTTTGTTAATAAAGGAAGCCACAAGAACAATCAAAAGTATACCAAATACACAACATGTTTAGAGATGTGACAGAAATTAAATTTTCAGATTCTTTGAAGAAGAATTAGAGACCTCATAAGGAGACATATCTGATTTCTACATGACTTTAGCATCATAAATGTTACCAGAAATTAGAAAATATTAAGATCCAAGTGGAATTTCCTCCAATATATTTAGTGTTAAACCCAAACTTACAGTTCTTAATTTTAATTAAAAGTAGCAATAGCATTCTTTTCTCCACTCAGTTCAGTGAAAGTCAGACTCAACACGTTTACATTCCTGTTCCACTGTCTAAGTGTCCGCACAGACAACAAGTTACAAGGATAAACCAGACTGTGGTCTCCTTGTAGGAAATAGACGTGGAATGGTTAATAGACAATTGAAAAATGTCTGTCAATATCATCTCATTCAACCTAGCTTATGACAGAAATAAAGGAACCTCTCCTTATTTTGGATCAGGAGTTGGCAGTTTCTGCAGAGCCATTGACACACTGCAATTTCACAGTGTCTAAATGAACTTGAAGGTAGTTATTAAAGTTGGCCATGGCCAAATGAGGAAGTCTCATTTACTTCCTTCATCACTTCTCCTTATCATTTTCTTCCTCATTTCTCACGAGGGTACCTCATGGATCATTGACTCTGCTTCTTATTGAAACTCTTCACTGAATAAACTCATCCAGCATACAACCACCCACAATTTTAATCCCCCAGGTAGGTTTCTCTGAAGTTAAGTAAATTGAGTCAGTTCCTGAAGGTATATCATTGACTCAGAATTGGTTCAAGTGTCAGGATTTTCCCCTACAGAATCATCACCTCTATTTCTCGTATTAGAATACATTTTTGGTGATTATGGAGATGATTCAGAGGAAGAAACTTTTTTTTCCGGTATTACTGAGGCTGTATTATTAACCACATATTATGAATGAATTAATTCTAGTCTGCTGCTGCCGGGATAGGGAAACTACGGCCTTTTCTTCCTAGTGAACTTCATCAGTTTCTCACAGGCTTTATCAAAAGCTTTGTCTTCTGCTGACTCATCATTAAGAAAGTCAAATATCCCTTCATCATATTCTAGGGAAAGGACTGTGGCTGGAATGACTACCCTGGCACAGCAGAGAGCAGACACAAACAGAGCTCCGGAGGGACAGCACTCCTCTCCAGACTGCTGGCACTGCCTGGGACGAAGGCTGGAGCACGCAAGGTGTCCTTGTTTGCAAGAGTCATGACCTGGCTGAGGAGCTGTGCCACCAAGTCAGGGAACTGTGTGAGCAGCTGAGCAGATTGTGCAAGCCCAGGGAACTTCAAAAAGAGATTGCAAGGTCTTCAGAGAGACCCTGCAGAAATAAGGGTCTTACATCTAAATTAGGATGCTAAGCCTGGTTAAATGGATAACTAGATAGGTTAAAACTGAATAATTGATTTCTATGAGTAGTTATCACTGGGCCAGTAAGAAGGGGAGAAGTGTAAGAAGTCTATCTGGGACCTGTACCCTTTAGCATCTTTATCAATAAGTGGCAGGTGAAGGAATACATTTTCGTCAAGCCTGCAAGTGGCACCACATTCGGGAGAAAAGACCCGTGAGGGCAGGGCTGCCGTTCAGAGAAACTTTGGCAGGTTGGAAGAATGGACTGGAAGGTTCTATGAAATCCAATAATGATAAATGCAGCCTCCTGCACCTGGGAAGAATGACCACTAGCAGACATGAAGGAACCATATGCCTTTGAAAAGGAGCTGAAAAGGACCTGAGGTTCCTGGTGGATGGGCAGGGACAAATTACACATCAGCCACCAGTGTGCTCTGTCACTGAAGAGGGCTGAAAGTACCCCAGGCTGAATTCATATGGGCAGAACCAGGAGAGCCAGGAAAATGATTGCCCCTTCTAGATAGTATGTTAGGCCATATGTAGATCCCATGTCCAGTTCTGGACTCCCAAAATACAGGAAAGAAATTGATAAAATGCAGCAACTTCAGCAGAGAGACATCAAGATGATTGAGGGCTGGAGCACTTAAGATGTGAGGAGAACAGAAGAAACAGGATCTGTTCAGCCTGGAGAACACGCAGGTTTGGGGACACCTAACAGCAGCTTTGACAGTACCTACTGGGACATTACTAGGAAATTGGAGCCAGGCTACTCAGGGTTTCACAAGGTGGGGAACAAGCACATGGACATTGAGGTGAAAGAAGAAGAGGTTCAGACTGAATATAAGGAGACATCATGAGAGCAGTCAAGCAGAGGAACACGTTGTCCAAAGAGATTGTGTCATCTCCAGCTACGGAGTTTTTCAACACTCAATTGGATAAAGCCTGAGTAACCCTGTTTGTCCCATAGCTGATCCTGTCAGTGCAGGAGGGTGGACCTAGATATCCTCCAAGATCCCCTCCAATAAGAATTATCCTATGATCTTGAATTAGCAGTTGCCTATGTGGATCAAGCAAAAAAAAAAAAAAGGGTAGGTTGTTGATCATAAGACACTCCCAAGATTTTAGAAAACATTGCAACATCTGTAGTCTACCTCTGTTTCTCAAATGCTCCAGAAGTGGCAGCTGCTGTTTGTCAGAAGTGACCATTATATATATCTTACAAATTGTGTTGGATTTTAAATATTCACTGTTCAAAACCAGGCATGTTGTCTTTCCCAAAATGTATGGGAAGTAAATATAAAATCATAGGGTGTTCAGTCAGAATAGAATGCCATGGGTTACAATTATGTATTTGTCCAGAGGCAGTCCTGGTTTCGGTTCAGAATTACTTTATATAAACAATATTTTTCTTGGATTACTTTGAAAGCTTACCTCTAAGTTCTGTGACTTTATTATGTTTATTACTTGCTTCATTTTCCTATGAAGCCAAAAGCGAAAACAACATCTGTCAAAGAGAATGATTTCCAAATCAGGCCTTCTACATCCAGGCAAGCTACATCAAATTATCAGGCCTTGCAGGCTTGGCGTCCTGAAAGAGATCTGTGCTTTAAAAGTATTTGGCAGCCATGACTTTTACTGCCTGTCAGCAGGAGATGAGTGGACAGATAACCTCAATGAGTAGCTGATTAGTTGATCCTTCGGAAGCCATCCCACAACATTGCCAGCCATGCCAATTATCACCTCTCTTTTTTCTCTGTCTATGGGGATGTTGGGGAGGTACAGCCATTAATCTAAAATCCAGCTGTGTTTGTTCAATCAGATTTTCTTCTGGCCTAATCAAGGAAAGATTCTTTTGATTCGCTGAGAACTTTCTCAACCCCACTTGATTCCTCTTTGGTGAGTGTATTGCATCACCTTAGACACTACTGGACAGAACTGCCTGGTTATGTCTAATCCCACAGCCTTTATAAATTACTACATCCACTGTATGTACATTCCATTGATTAGCTAATTTTATTGCAGGGTGTATTGCAAAACTATTGAGAAGACTGAGAAATTACTGGGACTTCTCAAGCATAGTCAGAATCATCTCTTTTTAAAGACAAAACCTTTGATCTTCAGACCTGCCTAAAACAGGAGTGTGAGTTGGAGAAAACTGGATAAAGATCAATGAAAAAAAAAATTGAAAAGACACAAATAGGTGGAAAATATCTACCCTTAAATAACAATTAGGACTGACTGAAATTTGTAAGACATATCTAAAGGCTATGCTGGAATCACGCATTTCCTTCTGATTTGCCCATCCTGTGTCTAATAGCAAGTTTCATTTTAATTTTCTGTCACAGGTTGGTTGAATTGTCTTTCATCCTACCTGCAGCTGGTAGCCATTTTCTCTACAGCTGTTCCCATTTCTTGGGTTTCTCTCTCATAGGTAGAATTATTTTTGCATACATTTGGTTTCACTAGTGGCAGTCTTGCCTTTGAGACCCAACAGTTCTGCCTCTGCAAGTTAAATGTTTCCTTTGCAAAAATGTCAGGTCCAGACAAATGTCAGCTCCTCCAGCACCTGTAGGCACATCACAGAAAACAGAATTTTTAAGACATTTTCAATCTAAATCATTGAAGCATCATAATCAGAATGTTGTTTTCTCCTGGGTTTGGTTTTTTTATATGATATAGAGTAATAGTTAGTTATGGAAAACTAAATAGTACATTTTTATTTCACCCTGATTATAGTAGTAACACATAAAAAATTTTTTTGTAAATTTCAGTGATGGAAAATTATTTTTAAAAATGTATGCTAGAATAACTGACACTAATAAAAACCTTAGAAATTTCCTACAAATACATGCAAACCATACAGGAAGTTAAAAAAAAAAACAAACAGAAAATTTGACTTTTCTTATTTTATGCCACAGATGTTAGGACATATGTATTTCTGGTTAAAAAAAAGGACTTCAAATAATGAGGAAAGGCTTCCCATGGCATTTAAGCATTTTTTGTTACCATAAATCCACAGGATGCAGACCAATCTCTGGGCCAAGTTCTGAAATCCTTGTTTGTTTCTTCAGAAAAGATACAATGCATTCCTCCTGCTTTTGCCTTCCCAGCTGAAAGAGGACTCAATTTCAACACAGTATAACCATGAATGAATTGAAAAAGAATTTCAGAAAAGAAAAAAACAAGAGATCTGACTAACTGTGAGCAAATGCCAAGAGGACATGAAACCTTAGAACATATCACATTCAAATGCACATTCAAAGCAGGTAATTCAGATTTCATTAACTGGCCAAGATTTTAAAATTCTTTGTCCCCATTCAAGGTACTGACTGTAGCATACAACTCCTGTCAAACGGAAATTTTAAAATGGAATGTCAATAATCTCTGTTTCAGTTAGGAAAACCAAGCTCTTCACGGAACAAAAAAGCTCTCAGTCTTCAGACTTTGGCAGACCAACTGTCTGTGGCAAACTGCTAATGGCAGTATTAATCTGTCCCCCAACACAGGGACACTTAGTAGGTTGTCCTTTCATCTCCACCCAAGAGCATAAGTGAGGCATGAGGTCCTTTGTAAGTTTTTGCAGTTATTTTTTTTCACATAAAGAAAAGCTCTCCCTAAAGATAAAGAGACTTCAATACTGGAGATTTTTAAGCACTACCATCTTTACATCTTTCTGTGGAAGGAGTGTAATGCCCACTAACCTCAAACCTTTCTGTCCATTATTACAGTAAAAGCCATATGAATGTGTCAAAATCTGATCACATTTAATTTTTGAAAAAATGCATCTGTCAATTTTAGATAACTCATCTTTAGCTCAAAGATAGCTTTTGTTTTCACTCTCAGATTATCTCAGATGCTAAATGTTAATCACATCTTTTTACTCCATTTTTTTTCCTTAGTAGTTTGCCACATTACCTGATGGGAAATTTTGAGGTGGTTTAAACAAGTTACAGTACATGGCTGTTAGAACTAATTATGGGGTGAATGTGAAATCTGTACATTCTCTGATAAATGTATCACAGTGTGCCATGGCCCAACTGATTTCAAGATTCATTTACTTGGTTTTGAGTCACTTGACAATTTTCAGGCAGTTTTGCCATCAATTAAAAAGGAAAAACTGCTGATTCTTGTAAACTGTTTAGAAGTAGTAACCTTTGGGATTTTCCACTGACAAAATTATTACATACTGGATTTGTATGCTCTGCAACACTGGATTTTATCTGCATCTTCTGAAGAAGCTAACATTCATAATATAATCATTTAAGAAGTCCCACATATTTTTGGACAACTTGTGTCTCAAATAGATGTGAGATCAAGTCAGTAGCCTATCCTTACTGTATGATGCTAGGGTACCTCCTTTCTCTAACAGAAAAAGCGAGAAAATTAAATCCTGAAATGAACCACTTCCCTTGCTCTCCTATTTCCCCTCCTGTGACGACTCTGCTGTCAGGCACACTGCCAGCTCTCGTGCACTGGTGAGACCCTGAGGTCCTTAGAGAAAAGGGAACCTCCTTGCCTTAATGTCAGACTGCTTGCTCATGGTAGAAATGTCCTTCACTCTGTCACTACTATTGAGCTTCCAGAGTTAAGCTACCTACAGGTGTGTTGTCTAAATGGCGACCCATCATCATCAATGCTGTTAACAAAACTGATCCTAGGAAAGGTGCAAAAATAAAGTTTTTTATTAGTTCAGGTGAGCTACCTTAACCCCCACAGTGTCCTAGAGCTTAGCAGGCTGAGGTCACTATTTGTCCTTTCAGTTAATCTCAAAGGACAAAACAATGTAACTTTTATGTCCTCATCAGAATAAGAATTTTTTTCAGAGCATATAAGTATTTTCAAACGCCTGAGAAGGAAAGGGGGGAATGCTGGAAACCATGAGGTTAAGTGAGACTTTAAATCATTATCTGTATTACTGACTGCACTAGTTATAATCTGAAAAATGAATGCTCTCTACATAGTAAAACAGTATAAATAGCAGATACTCAGATACTTATTGAACAATATTCAACTGCAAAATAAAATAAACTATTCCAAGGAAATATTTGGTCTTGGACTGCACCTTTCATCCTCTATTTAACCCAATAGCCTGTAATGACGTTTACTACTATTGGTGGAGACACTATGGTTTTAATCCCATGAAGGTAAAATTTACCATTAAATGGAAAAAGAACTTGATCCTTCAGAAAAAATTGGCATATCTATAGTAATTCAAATATTTGATTGCTCCTGAATTAGGAGTTAGGCATCACCATAAAGCCTTTAGTCAGATATGGCAGGCTAATTCAATGATGATACCCACAACTATGCAGAAAAATATTGAGAAATCCCACTCCATAGTCTGACAGGAAATAACTTGAACAAAGAAGCACCTGTTTCAAGAACTGCAGTATAAGATTGTCACAGTTTAAATTGTTGACTGGAACTGAATTTGACACACTTCCTAGAATGTACTGTTCTTTCTTCCTCGAGTTGTTTTGACATTAAAATATTATCATCTCCTAAAATAAGGGAGGTGTTTGGTGCCCAGGAATGCTGAAGCAATTTTGGGGTCAGGGGTGGGGGGGAGAATGATGACAAATATCCATTAAAGGATTTTGTTTTTGAAATTATGGTTTTACCATCCTAACTTATAGGGTAAACAAATGATCTTGCTTTTTCCTGAACTTTCTACAAGTAAGGCTTGGTAAAAGGCTCCAACTGTTTTAATTTACAAGCACATGCAACACAAAATCTCTGAATCCTGAAGTTTTAAAAATTCTGTCTGGCAAGCCTCCTGCAATCTGGGATTAAATTGCCAACCACTAACCATGGCAGCTCTTACTGCTTTGGGCAATGACATGAAAATCCAAGGGATGTATCTTCTGCCAGAAAAGGATCTTATCCTATAATAATTGTTCATCATTATGGTATTTTTATGCCACTGAATCTGGCATATTCTTTTTAATTAATATTTGGACTCCTGATATATAGTTTTCATCTATGACTCATTTAAAACAATCTCCCTCCATTTAATAAAATAACATTCAGATTCAACTTGTATTTAAGATCTACAAATAAAGCATTAAAACCTCCAGGCAATGAATAAAATTGGGGTGGTAACAGAAAATGCCTTGAACTTTACAATCTGATCTGGAGTTTTATCTGAAGGAAAGCAAATTAGGATTATATCACACTATATCAGCTGTGACTCTCTAGCTATTAGGCATAGTTTTGTCTGAAGTTGAATGGGTACCTAGTTTAGATAAAGTAATTTCCAAACTGACTTGTTGTTTAGTGTTAAAATTATAATTCTTCAAGCAACTTATCTGCTTCTGGCATCTCTAACTTGTATTGAGAAGGCCATGAGGAAAGGATATTACTGTGAAATTTTCTAAAATCTTAATGAATCAATCTTTTTAGGTAGTTCTAAAAATCACACTTACTCAAATTCAAGTCTTTTTATTTGGATTAATAGATACTTCCTTGAAGAAAACTTCTAAATGATTTAATGTTGTATTCAATTTTACTTTGAATCAGAGATCTTTGAAAAACTCTCAATTTAGTGTTTATCCTGTACTACTTCTAATTCATATTTCACCAACATTACTGAAATCTGCCTAGCAAAAATTGTTTCCTAATCTTCTATATTCTTCTTCTTTCTACATAATGTACAGCATAAGGTGCCAGAAGTTTTCCATAAAACATGGAAATTTCAAGACATGTGAGTTCCTCTGCCTTTCTTAGTGTTAGTCCTTCTCAGCCTTTCTTCCCTTACTGAAAGAACGTGTGTTCAACACTGTAATGCAATCTGCCTCACTGCTGCTTAGTCAATAAAACCCTCACAACTCCTACTACAAAAGCTGCAAGGAAGAAGTTTAGCCAACCTATTATCTTTTCCTTGAAATTTTGGAAGGCAGACTCATGATTTCTTCATCTTTGTTCACAGAGCAAAACAACACAGATGCTGCTGTTCTGGTAAAGTAGTGGCAAACTGGCAGCTGAACAACGCAGATAAGAGGTAACATGAATTTATAAAGCACTTCAGCAAAAAAAAAAAAAATCACTTCCAGAGTGAAAAAACACTTCAATATTTATCTTACCTATGTATTTTTAATAGTACATATATTATTAATAGTAATATACTGATATTACCTAAAGAAGAAAATGTACTGGTCATAGAGTGCTGCTTATGCACTATATTAAAATGGTTAAAAAGGTGCAGTAATTTAGTGTAATTTCCTGAAGAACCAAGACTAAGTTCATCACACTCTCCTAATACCTTCTCCAAGCTGATTTCTAATCAAACTGGCAGGAAGACTGATGGATCATAACTATCAGATTAGGATACTGTGGAGATCCCTCTGATTCCCACACCTGGTAGCCTTATGAAATTCTATGTGCAGAGGATTTAAATGAAAAAAGAGCATGGATATTGCAGCACTGAACCACACACAAGAATTAATTTTAGGCAGAGCAGATTCTACTCTCACCTGCGGTAGTTATCATGAGCCAGTATTCAATAACTTCATCTGTAACTGAGAACATCAATTAACTGCAACCTACTTCTCTCAGAACAGACACTTCTAATTTAAAAAATATTGACTGGTAATAGAGAGCTTCATCTCAATGGATTACATGTTCAGATGTTTTCAAGACATCATCCTAGAGTAAAAAGGGAAATATAAAAATAAACTGATAAAATTTACTTAGCTCTTCTTCATTTTAAAGAAAGGCAAATAATCCAGTTCCATTAAATTTCTGGTAGATAAATTATATATTAATAATTACAGAAGAAAATCAATAACCAGAAAAAAATTCAGAGCCCCACAACACAAGATATTTTGAGGCAGTGTGAGCAACTGTTGCAAGATGAAACTCTTCTCAAACATTTTTTCTGAGTCATACAGTAAATATTTCATCTGAGAGAGAATTTACCAAAATATGGGATTATATGGAAAGTATGTGGAATGTACACAAGGCAAGGCCACTAAAACATAAGCCTCTTGTCTGAACAGGATTTTTCAAGCTGGCCTAAATCTGGTATCCTGACACTGCTTCCTTAAGTGGAATCTATCCAAAGGAGCTTCAAAAACTGAGCATCTGATTCAATCAAAAGAGTCATAGACCTACGAAATAATTGTGAAAAAGTAGGTCAGAATGGATCTCAAGGGATCATTAGTATCTACCCCTGCCAAATTTCATAGTAGTACCTCCCAGATTTGAGGTAGTGGATTTTGAAAATGGGGGTTAAATACATTTTGTGGGACCTAAAATTTCCTGAATCTACCCAGGGTAAAAAACTCTGCGTTTTTCTCTGGGGAAACCTCAATCCACTCTAAAATGACACCTTTGTCAACAATTGAGAACACTGCTGAATATTTGAATATTTTTGAGTGAACAACATGCACTACCCTAAATAGAATGATAATCATAATTCTTATTAAGACTGTCAAAAGATGGGCAGCATCCCCAAGGAGACAAGGAATGTCTCCATGTTCACTGGCTGCTGGAAAACTGCATACCCTCTCTATGTGGCACTCTGTACATTGCTACCAACCAGCACTGGTTCACGTAGCAGTGGTATTCATACCACAGCACTGTTGGTATTTATACACTACATACACAGGCTTATCTATTTATACCACTGTGCATCCTTTAAGATGCTGTGATTGTGCAAATTTTGCTAGGTGTGATTTCATGCCCTTCTGACTTTAAGGGACAATTATCAGAATGCAAGAAAAGCTTCATGGCTATAGCACCCTCATGATGAAGAAGGGACATTACAACAAAGTGAATACAATGACAAATTATTGACCTACCTGTTTTCAGTTCCATTTATTAGGAATTGGTCAGAAAAATGCCAATGTGTTCTGTGTGTGCAGGAAAAAAAATGTACCTACATATAAGCTTAAAGAGTAAAATAAATGATGTTCTGTGTCTGTTTCAGTATTTAGCACAAAGGGAAATTGAATAAAAACTTGAGTCAGAGGTATATATAAAAATAGCAATCTCTTCAGTGTAAACTTTCTTTCCACTTGCCCTTCGTCTAACACACACATGTGAACAATAGAAATAACTTAAAAATCATATTTTTCCCCTCAGAGAAAGAAAGACAGTGCACACAACAACTGAGAATAAGGAGAAAGGAAGCATATGGAATACCTCGTTGTAGTAACAGCATTATGCTGACATAACCTATGGGAATCCACTCATGTAACAGTCATTGTTTTTAAAATATTAGTTATAATGATAAAGGTTTAAGATATGTTCTACAGCCTGCTAATAAAAGACTCCAATAGGACTGCACATTTACTGTGACATGGTGGAAAATATATAATGTGATTCATTAAACTCTATAAAAATGCTCATTTTTCATCCTTTCCAAGTAACAAGTGATTTAAAAACATCCCTAGTTGTTATAGATACTGTTGTCTTACGAGTAAAAATAGCATAATGCAATATATTTTATAAGAAAAGATTGATCTCCTGACTTATACATAGACCTATTCTTCTTCTAGTCTTTATATTAATGTCTGACTTTACAATTGACACAATACGAAATTATTAAAAAAACCTAACCAAAACCAGATGAAATTATGTAAAAGAGACCAGCGAGGTTCAATTGCACACACACAAGAAGAAAAAAACAGTAATAAATTACCCTCTCTAAAATTAAGATAGAATAGATTGGTAGATCAGTACATGTTTACTCACCAAATTTGCCTCTCCTTTAGCCCTGTATTTACCCTTTAGCCCTCCACTTCTGAAAGGAATCCACAGCCTTAGTTTTTATTTGTACTTCTAGAGTCTTCTGTCTTTTTTATCCCTGTATTTCTTGTATATAGCTTTTGCTGTGATCTTGAAACTTTTTGTTTTCCCCAAGGGGAGGCTTAAGACAGCTTTCGACACATACAATAGAAGAAAACCTTGTGTGCCCATCGCTTTACAAAGATTTCATCTTCCTGATTTAAGCTCAACACACTCATGGACAGATTGCATACTAGGATGTAGAAGGTTGAGAACTGTATCCACTTATCCAACAAAACAAAAAAACCCCAAAATCCCCAAAAAACCAAAAAAAAAAGCCCAAAACAAAACAAAAAATTTTTTAAAAAAAAGCCTAACAAAAATTAAGAAAAACAAAAACAAACACAAAAACAAACCAACAAACACCACACACACCACCAAAACAAACAGCCCAGCCCTCTGAAAGTACATAAGAAAAATTGAAAAATTGTATAAGCTTGATTTTTTTCACCAATTCATAGAATGGTTGAGGTTAGAAGAGACCTTTGGAGGTCAGCTGGCCCAACCCCCTCCTCAGGCAAGGCCCTCTAGTGCCACCTGTCCGGGGCTGGCTTTTGCCTGTCTCCAAAGAGGAAGACTCGACAGCCTGTCTGGGCAAACTTTGCCAGGGAGTGTGAGTGCCTCCGACAGTGAAAAGGCGTTTCCTGATGTTTGGATGGCTCCTCCCGTGTGTGCCCATTGCCTCCTGTCTTGTCCCTGGGCACCCCTGAAGGGAGCCTGTCTCGGTGCCCTTTGCAGCCTCCCATCAGGGACTTAAATCCATGGACAAGGTGCCCCTGAGCCTTCTCATCTCCAGGCTGAACGGCCCCATCTCTCGCAGCATTTGCTCATAGAGGAGTTATTCCAGTCCCAGATCTTTGACTTTTTGTCGGGGTCTCCACAGGATGTCTGTATCTCTCTTGGACTGGGGAGCCCAGAACTGGGCACAGTATCCAGGTGCAACATCACCAGTGCTGAGAACACAGCTGGAGCACCAACCTCTTGGAGTACTTGATCAAAAATTGCTTTGTATTTATGGGTTTTTTTGCTGGTTTCTATTTCATAATAATCTGTGCCCATGGAAATTGCACACTTACAGCATTTTGAACTAGACAAATAATTTTCACTTCCTCCTGTAATTAGACAGCAACTTCCCTGTATTTTTGGTTTTTAGGTAGTATTTTAAACAGGAAATTTTCTGAATTCTAGAATAATGACAAATTATCTAAAGGATTTACTTGTACAAGTGAAAAAAGAAAAATTCCTCAAATCTATAAGTATAAAAAAAATCCATCATTGCCTTTTCAATTATAGGATCTGGGCCACAGATTTTAGTCTTTCTTCCTTCAATATAGGAAATTTAATGCACCTGTAAATCCCAACTGCAAAGTGATGAAGACTAAAGTTAGTACAAAAGATTCATGCAGAGTTCACCATTCACTGGTCTATGAAAGAAAGTCTTCACAAATTTCATATGGAGTTCTTGAATACAGACTGCTGAGAACTGAGATTGTTTTGATTTTATCAGTAAGCATATTTGCCACTTCTGACAAAAAAAAATTAGAGGCCAACTAAAAACTAAAAACACCTTGTGAGTAATACAGAAGTTCTTCAGATTTTGAGAAGCATTAAACTTCTGTATAAAGTCTGGGCCCTAATTTTCCCCTGACCCCTCTTTTGATCTCTGGAAAAATATGGTGATTGACTCATCTGCAATATGCACATTTATTATGCACATTATGAAGGTTTAAATGACATAATGCACTTCAAAGCAGTTTAGGAAGCTCTATTTTTTGCTTTGGCAAATACATATATAAATAATCTTGTGGGGTCTAATTTAATTTTTTGTATTCAAATGCTGATGCATCAGAGAATGAAACACAGATCACAACTGGCAAAAGTGCACATCCAGGATAATTGGATTATTTTAATTATGTTAATTATGATTCCTCATAAATCTCCAAAAATTACTACTAAAAATATGTACCATAATAGAGCAAAAATCTGTTTTCATCTGAAAAAAAACATGCTGTAGTGTCTGTAAAACCAGGCTGCATTGCATATTTATCACTGGTCATTCACAATAAAAAACAGCGAGATTTTTTTTCCTCACATTTGATGAGGTTTGGGGTATTTAAGGCTTTTGTTAATTTAAAATTATCTCTTCCAGAAATCTTCACACTTCTTTGATTAATAGATAAATATATTATTTCACAGGACTTGTATTACAATACTCATAGTTTCTTTAATCTTCTCCAGTTTTGGGCCTAAACTTGCTCCCATTGAATTAAATATGTTTCACCTAAAGGATCTTTCCTCCCAGGTACTTAAATCATCATTCTCACAACTGTATGTAGTTCAAGTATCTTCTTGTGACTGCAAAATTTAAAGTTCAAGCTCTGTTGAAAGGTAGGGCTCACAACTCAGGGGACTTTTCCTCCTTTTTTTTTTTTTTCTTTTTAGAGCCCTGCAAATATTCCCAGGCTGACAAAACCTCTGTGAAGCAAGTATAAGCTTAGCAGCAGGAGGCTGCTTTTTCCCTTTTTTCATTGCCTTCTGTAGGCTTTAAGTCAAAAATAGTTCATGAGCCACAGGCTGTAAACTCCAGGTCTAAATTCCTAATGGAGTGGGAGTCTGAGCCCTTTCTCAGATAGAAACTTGCCCAGTGGGCAAATATGTTCTCACACCTGGTTGCAGCCTGAACTTGTTAGAGGGTCTCATGCACCCAAATTCTCTCTTGCATCATTCCTCTGGGCCAGGGAAAGATTCTTGGGCATACAGGAATCTACTACAGCCCAGTTTCAGCTCTTCTGAAGCTTAGCTATGGCAAGAAAAGAGGCAGCAATACAAATGTTTGAGGAGTGTCATGGCAAGGACTCGGGGAGCACAGGCCCACTTGCTGGCCCCTGGTACATGGCACAGGGTCACCTTACATCTCTGTGCATCTGCATTCTGGATTTGTTGTGGTGAGGGACATTTAACCAATTGCAAACTCTGGGTTGCAGAAATACCGTCCAAAATTATGTCTGCAGTTAAAAGGCTTCCTCACACAGAACGTTTGTGTTATAGACTTCCCCACATGCACTACAGGTTTTTTTCTTTCTAAGGATTACCTTTCCTTAATCTCACTCTTTTGTATTTTCAGTATTTTGTAGTCCTCCAAATCTGAGGAAAAAATTGATTGCAGCCATTACTTTAAAAGAGCAATTAACAATTACAGTAAGAAAAAAACAACTGAGCTCAGAATGTTCTTTGTATACAGCTATTACAGCATAATATTTATTACCTATCTCTCTTGTCATATAGACAGACAAGCTCTTAGGTAAGGTTAAAAAAAACTGCAGTTCTGTCACCGTTCAAATTAGAGAAACATTAGCAAGTAATCTTTGTCTCACTTTCTATTTTCTAATCACAGATTCTCAGATTAATTTACACTCTTCCACTTCTTAAAATGGAAAGTTTTTTTTAAATGTGTACCAAAAATTGGCACATTTCCTATGAAACTTTAATTAGAATCTTATTCATTGAAAGTATTGCTATAAATATTTACCACTTAAAATCCCTTTCTTTATATATTTAATGTTCCTGACATTAGATTTGTGTTCCTAATGTACATTTAGTCCGATGCTTGCCAAGGGAACACCCACCATTCAGTTTCAGTGATGAAAAGAGCCTGTTCCCTTGTCTGAAGGTCTTCACTTCCCATTATCCTATTTACAGTTTAAAATATCGCAGACTAGGAAATGAAACATGAAAATGTTTTCCGAGTTGTTTTAATCCATATAAGAGTGCAGGCAGAGACGCTGCTGTGGATTGGCAAATCGCAAGAAATTTATATTTTAGTTGCTTCCTCCCATCCCTTGCCACCATATGACTGTGACATCAAATTTACTAGTGGTAAGAGAAATAGGAAACCACTGTCCTCCCCAGTTGTTAGTTTCTCACAGCGTGGCATATGGAGCCTACCTAAACTCTTCACCACTATAGCACACCTGATACAGACCAAGTATCATATGTAGGAACATTAACTTCCTCCAGCTTCTCTTTCCCCCATGTTTCCATTGAGTTGCAAAGCCCCCATTGCCAAAAGAAAATTGAAAAAGTAATTCAGACTTCAGAACTCAACCTGTTTTTGACCTTTCTGGTGAGACCATCGAGAACCGTGGCCCTTAAAGAGTGTATTTTGCCATGTGAAGACAGGAAACAGGGACAAGAGGTGAACCATACTTTGTCTTCATTCCTAACCAAAGGGAAAGAGTTATTTTTTTGCAACGTATATCAAGGTGTTAATCTGGACTGACACAAACTGGCCCCACTGGACTAACCTCAGGTGACTCCAGGACACACATCCAGGTCTGTGGTGTTTTGCAGCTGGAACTCCCAGAGGGATCAGCCTTCCACTGTCCGCTCCCATGCTGTGGGTGTGACATAACTTTGAAGGCTTTAAACATTTCCTGCTGGATTGACCACGTGGCCGTATGCTTTTCACCAACATAAGCCTAAATACATTCTTGTGTTCTCATGGTACCTATCAGCAGCTAATTATACAAGTAAACACCAGTAAGGACACTTTTTACTGTCAAATTCTGATGTTGAGTTCTGCAGCAATGGCAGCATCACTTATTAGTGGCAGATCTCTCTTACGGAATTTACTCTCATGTGCCCCTTGCTAGATCCCAGTTTTATTGACCTTCAGAATGCAACATAAATCAGCACATATTGTTTTGTTTCCATTTGCAGCCATTTGGGAGGTTTTGTGTTTCATCCCAAAGCAGCTGCAGCAGAACTCTGTGAAGTGTATTGATGTTACTGCTGTGTTATTTTTAAGCCAAATTAGTGTTTTGTGGCAGCAGCTGTCAAAGTAGGATCAGCTATATAAGTAATGAAACAAATAATTAAATATGATTTTTGCTATAAAGATAGCATGAAACTCTTAACAGAATTTTTGAAGACCGCCTTTAAATGTGACACAGTATAGCAGGTTTCTAAAAGTGGTCTGTGTAAAACTATTTCCTGACAAAACAGCAAAAATTTAGGAGTAAGTTGGACCATGTTACAGTGTCTAGCAGTTTACCTCTAAAACTATATCTATTAATGTTTCTGCTAGAAATTTGACCATTGCCAAGGCATTAATAAACGCCTGCCAAAGCCTCTCTCCCTCCCAAGAACTCACAGAAATGATGGTAGGCAGCCTTGCAACTACACAGGCATAAGAAAAAAAAAATTCTTTTGACTGTGTTGTTTGCCAGTAGTCTAACATCAGCTGTTCATCCTGCATTCATGTACTATTTGAGTAAATTCAACCCAGAGATGGATTATTTTATTAAATGAAAATCTTTTGAACTAAACTGTGTTGTCCACAGAAGAACAGTAAGTTTTTTTACAGAGCAGAGATACTAATTTGGTAAAACATATTTCTTGCTTGTTACTCTTCTGTGCTTTCTTGCAGACACACGAGGAATATACAAATTATCTCATTGCTGTTCCCAGGAATTTAATATTCTGGCCTCATCAGTGAGCTTGCTCTGTAGCATTCAACAGACAGCAGCTGTCTATATACAAAATGAAATAAAATGGCAAAATTGCAGTGGAATCCTTCCTAAGCTAAGAATCATTGCAGTGGGTAGTAGCCAGCCGCAGTTTCTAGCACATCTCAGTGGTCTTCACCTAAACACATCAGACAGACAATACATCAGTTTAAATTCCACTACAAAATACAGTTTGAGGGTCTCACTTACATGTCCTAATTAAAAAAAAAAAAATCCCCAAAAAACCCACCAAAAACATAACAACAAAAACTGCATTCTCTCTCATAATTCAAGAGGAGTGTCTGCTATAGTAAACACAAGATGGGTGGACCCTTCAAGCAAAAAGTGCAGTGCTCTCTTGTAACACAATGGGTGTTTTCAGCATGAGTGATTTTCCCTTTGAGCCTTACGATGACCAGCCCTGGTTGATAAATCAGGAAACGTCTTAATCTGACCACTTAGCACATGAACAGGGGAAGGTTGACTCACTCAACTTTGTAACATTGCAACACTGAGGAACACAATGGCAGATTATGCTTTGTTCTCAATGCAGAATTCAGGCTGAAGAGATTCAGTCTTTCAACAAAACCTGGCCATGGAGCTCAAAACAATCTGAATCTTATTTCATGCCTTTTTAAGACTGTGCTGATTTGTACACACAAAATAAAACTTGTAAGTGGTTTTTTTTCCCTTTGAGACTGTTTGGCAACCCGTAATAGTATATCATGTCTCTATTTTTGCACTTGAATCTCAGGTAAAGAAATGGCCTTTAAGGGAAAAACTTCTATAAAGTTTCCCATTAGATAGATATAAAGAAACTCTTTTCTATATCAGCACTAGTAGGCTGAAGTGTGAAGTGAATACGGTCTACAAGTTTGGAAGCTCAGAGCCCACTCATTTCTTTTGCCAGGGTGCAGAATTTTTAAGGTAAAGCCTTGAAGGGGATCTCAGGAAATGTTCTTCCCAGTGCCACAATCCATGAATACAGAAGATATCAGCCATTGGGAGCTTGTGATTTTGGGCTACTGGTATATTCTGTGCAGAGATCATCTCTAGAAGGAAGGAAAGATGAATTGTCAGATGAGTTGCATGTGAGCTTATATTTGGGGCTGGGTAAGTTTCAAGAAAAGCTGAGGTGAAGGTTTGTCATAATTTCAAACCATTTTCATTGAGATTTTATCTGATCTGAACATGGACAACAACTAATAACTTGCCTGTATCTTTAATTCTTATTCCCCAAAAAGTTTTCCATCACTAGTTTTAGAAAATGAAATTAATTAAATTAACACATCTGCTTCCTTAGAGCAATGCTGAAATGTAAAGAAATCATAAGCACTAACAAAAAGAAAAGGTCATATTACCTGAAAGATACTATATAAAAATACAGACTCCATACATTATAAATACACATGCTTCCGTTATTACTTGTGAGTTAACACCTCAGAAGTGTCATTTTTAATTATTCAATAAAGGGTAAGCAATACTAATGCTATCTGAATATTCTTGTACACATATATACCTTTTCTTTACTTTTATATTCTAAAAGTAAAATTTTATGCAACATTTCAGTTAGTTACAGAAATGTTTCTAGTTAGTTTAATATGAAGTATAAGCAAATGCCATAAAGCTAAAAACCAAATCAGAGGCAGTGTCACATCTGTGTGATGCTGTGTGTTCTTTAATGTACACTGGCCTTCCAGGCTGAAAGTGCAAAACTCAAATTTTGTAGAGCCTATTAGGAGTGAAGTTTTCAACGATGTGTAAGTAATTTGAAAATTTACAGTCAATAGAATTCATATGACGTAATCTGTACATGTATGGGTATAAACAAGCATGTTTATGACCCTGCACGTGTTCCTAGACAAACGTAAGTCAGGTTCAGACCAGAAGCCAGGTAGGTGCATTATTCCCAGGTGGTGCTTGAGTGCCTCCCCAGGCTCCTCTTTGCCCTTTAGCCAGCAGTGAATTTATGCTGAAGGGATAAACTTACTCTCAGCTCTCCCCAGACCTGCCATTGGTAGGGAAGGAGGCCTATAGCAGCTATAGGTGGGCTGTGGACACAATCCAGCATTACACTCACACAGCATGTTCCAGGTTTGGGGTTATACAAGGTTCCCAAGTGTCCAAAGAACTCTTCGGTAGGTTTTTATCATAACAATAATAATTTGTAAAAAGAATGTTAGCAAGTAATTTAGGTATTTATCATAATTTATAAAAATGAAAAAAAAATACCCACATACAGATAATTAAGTAAAGGGATGTTTTACTTACACAGCATTTGCCAAGAAACAGATATAAGACCATGAAACATAACTTGCATTAGAGATCAATGTTCATCTGTTTGAATGGCTGTTAAAAGGCTTGTATAACACGCAGCAGAAAATGAAACCTTGGTAGAGGACTTCTAACTTTTCCTGCTGTGCTCAAGAATTGCCCAGGCCTATGTTTATGAGATGTTCAGCCATAAACAGAGCATTCCTTTCTGTTAAATCAATCTCCACCCAAGATCTAAGATGAAGGCACAAAATGGTACAGTGTAAATTGCTAGCGTAACGCGGTAAGTAGGGAAATATGAATGGTTTTGGTTATGATTTTGTGGCCCTGCATAGATACCATTCTCATAAACTGATCAGTCTCTTAGCTTACGGTTATTGTTCTGAGATAATATGATATGACAGCTCCAGATGTTTGAAACTTGCAGCAATTCACAGAATGGGAGCAATAAATTATGCTAAAGGACATATTTAATTCAATTTATAGTGTATCTGGCACTGTCAGAGCTATGGAATTTCTAGCTGAGTATAATACAGAAACCATTACATGCTCCAGCAAACTTTGGAAGCGAAGTGTGCAAGGCAGAGGGCATTGTTGCAAAGCTGGTATTCTTCATATGTTAATCATCAATCTCTGTATTGCATTGCTATCATATGTTGTATTAATCTAGATTTTCCTAGTCTCGAAACAATTAGCAGAAAAATTCTTTATGAAAATTTCATCCACGTTGTGCAGACACAAGCTCTTTCATCCCATTCTGAATTTCAGAAATCCATGCAGCATGAACCTTTGAGAGCGTGATATGGATATGGTCTGTTGCATTAAAACCAACTTTTCTAGAGAATATGTTGTGTATCTATTTCATATTCAGTCACCCTTTATATCAAGTTAGTCCATGAAGACCATTCATCCAGTAATTATTTACTTAAATATATTTTACATACCTGTGCACTGTGACACCATAAGACAACAATGCCATTTTCTTTGTTAATAGAGTTGTAGAGCCATTAAAAGTGAGAGGCTTGTTTTTTCACATGATTAAGGGGAATTTTCAGTGTCCCTCTTAAGACATAACTATTCTTATACAAAATTCTGTATATTTGTATATATTTGTGTGTTTCAAGTTCTGTCAGAAATAGGGGCTTGTTGAATTGCCTGAGCCACATGCATGCCAGGAGACATGAAAAAGGAATCTTATTCTTACGGTGGTGATCCTGCCAACAATCATCTTCAAACTCTGCACTGTTCCAGCCTTTTCATTCTCAACATTTGAAAGGCTGAGTTCTATCATACAGCTGGGACAATTAACAGCACTATTTAACAGACTTTTTTACATTATTCTTCCATCTGGAGGGATGGGTATTACAACAGACCTATTCCACTACATTTAGAACTGAAAAAAACATCTCATCAGACCACATCTCCCTGCCTTCATTTCCTTCCCTCTGTGTACGAAATGGTCTTTTCCCCTACAACTTACTCTTCTCATTCACTAGTTATATAATACAAGAAAGACAGCGAATTGAAGAATGGCAAATCCAGTTTATTATGCTGGACAGCTTAGCTGCCAATAGGTCTGCTGACATTTTTAAAGCACTTGTGCATAAGGCCTTAATGCTCATCACTCAGAAGAGCCTGGATATTTACCTGTCTCAGAATCAAACTGTTCTGTTTTCGTCAGGGATGAGCAAGTCAGGCACCATCACAGTGCCTCTGCTTTACCTCTGTTCCTTCAGTACTTAGTAAATTATGTGATATTAAGGGCTTTTTTAGCAATAGAAAAAGTATTCTTTGGTATTTAGAGTTATTCAAGAGCGTGCATACTCTATCCACATTTTCTTCATAAAACAGCACCAATACTCAGGTCATCATGGAATCATAGAATAGTTTGAGTTCGAAGAGACCATAAAGATCATCCAGTACCCACCCCTCCAAACCATGGCCAGGGATGTCACTTACTAGATCAGAATGCTCAGGGACCAATCCAACCTAGGCTTGAAAACTTCCACAGATGTGACATCCACTGTTCCAGTACCTCACCACGCAGTAAAGAACTTCATCCTAATATCTAATCTGAATCTCTCACTTCAGAACCATTCCCCCTCCTCCTATCACTGTCTGCTAGTGCAAAAAGTCACTGTCACTCTTTTTTATAAGGCCCCTTAAAGTACTGGAAGGCCACAATGATGTCTCCCAGAGCCTGCTCTTCTCCAGGTTTTTCTCAGCCTGTCTCCACAAGGGAGGCGATTCAGTTGTCTGATCTTCTTTGTGGCCCTCCCCTGCACTCACTGCAGCAGGTCCATGTGGTTCCTGTGCTGGGACCCAGAGCTGATGCAGCCCTGCAGGTGGGGTCTCAGCAGAGCAGAGCAGAGGGGCAGAATCCCCTCCCTCTCCCTGCTCCCCACAGGGCTTTGGATGCAGGCCAGGATACAACTGGCTTTCTAGGCACACTGCCAGCTCATATCCAGCCTCTCATCCATGAGAACTCCCAAGACCTTCCTTCTCTGCAAGACTTCTCTCAATGAGTTCTTCTCCCAGTCTGTACTCATGTCTGGGATTGTGCACTTGAACTTCACCTTGTTGAACCTCTTGAGGTTCTCGTGGGCTCATTTCTCAAGCTTGTCCAGATGCCATCCCATCCTTCAGGTGTGTCAGCTGCACCACTCAGCTTTGTATCATCTGCAAACCTGCTGAGGGTGCACTCGATCCCACCATGTCATTAATGGAGATAGTAAAGAGCACTTGCCCGATACAGTCCCCTGAGGGACACCAGTTGTCACCAACCTCCATCTGGACATAGAGCCATTGACCACAACTCTCTGCCTGCGTTCATCCAGCCAATTCCTTATCTACCTAGCAGTCCATCCCTCAAATCCATACCTCTCCTGTTCAGAGGGAAGCATTTTGTGTGAGAGAATGTTAAAGGCCTCACAGAGTTCTAAGTAAATGACATCCGTGTCATTGGAAGACCATCAACAGCATTTGTTTCCTAGCCTGTATCAAAAAAAAACCTAGCTTGAGTTTAGTTTCTATCCCAAGATTTAAATCATTGCACTAAAATATTGCTTCTAAATTTAGACTGACTCATTGAAATACTCTCCCAGATTGTCAGTAAATCAGTAATTTCTCACTGAGACAGTTGTGCAACAAAACTTGTGGGGAAAACATTACGCAGACCTGACTTCTGTTGCTTACTTCTGAGAATTGATGTGACAATACAGAAGTTCTAAGCTCAAGATACCTCATACCTGCAGTTCCATTAGGTAATTTCCCACTCAGAAGAAAACAGATACATTTATTGTAATGTGTCTTAGACAATTTCATGTTGTTTATCTATTTATTATTCTCCCTATTGTTACTAAGTAATCATTTTTTTCAGAATCACTCTTGAAATACATTGCCTCTTTAAAATCATCCATATTTCCAAAGATAATTATTCACCCTTCAGAAACTAGTTTTATTATTGTTTTAAGAATGCTGCACTAATTTTCATTAGTTGACTTCATTCACATGCAATGTGACCACACTTATTTTATCTAGGCACCTTCAACCTGTTAGTTACCTATTCAGGATCATTGTTCTGTCTCCTTTCAAAAACACCTATATAATAAATTTTTTAATTCCATGTAATGCTTGAAAATGGAAACAAAGAAATAATTAATTGCTTTTTCAATATCAACTTTACTTTGCACTCCTGTCCTGGTAAGTGAATATTCCTTTTTTCTCCTCTTATAGAAAACTTTAAGAACTTTATTACATCATATGCTATTTCTTATCTTTATTTTCTGGAAATAATTTACTACTATACTATTATGACAGCTGCTTTCATTAGATGACAGCCCTTCTTCACTTTCTTCTCTGTCAGTCTGTCTTCCCAAAGACCTTTACATATCAGCTTCTCATGTTTTCTAAAGGTGATTTCTCAAGTAGTTTTTTCAGAGATATGTTTTCTTATGACTTCTTTACTTTGGAATAATAAACTGTTTCAGTGTGTGATAATTTCCATTCAGATTAGCATCAGTTCTTTTTACTGAAAAATAAGACCAGAAGCTCAGTCTCTGAGTTTCACAGCAAGGCTGACTAGTCTATCACCTAGCTATCTAGGGAATGGCATACACTCGCCATCAGAGAAAACCAGAAGTCATAACCAAGTCCAAATGGCCATATTTCCACACCCATGACTTTGTAGTTATATCAGGTCTAAAGTTACCATTTGCTCTTTTACCACTGACAATTCAAAGACCATAGTTTCAGTAGCAGCAGATTTTCTTATTCTTTCCTCTGAGCCACTCTCCTCCTGCATACTCACATTGCCTTTAGCAGCACTTCTGGGGCATAGGCTGAGCAAAGCTGTGAAAAAAACACAACATCCCACTCACTGCCCCCATTTTGCCCTGGCTACATGTTTCTTCATATCTCTCTTCTGATTGGCAAGCTTATTCCAACTGGAGAGGTAACTATGCCATTAATTAACCGTTTCTGATCTAAGCAGATGGAGAATGTGCAATGATGTGGACATGTAAACAGATATATACCCATCTTAGTATGTGTATTCACAAAGGAGACGTATGCACATTTTTATATAGCATAACTTCCCCTTGAATGCCAAAATATTCTCTATTCTGAAATCAGATTTACCTCAGAGCACGCACTCATGACAACTGCTTAGAAAACTGCTTGTTTTACTGTCCTCTACCTTTTCTACAATTATGTGAGAACAAGTTTTTTAATATGTTTTGTGAGGCTGTTTTTCTTCCAAAGCTCTATATAAGTTTTGTCACTCTGGCACTTCAACATCCTAATTATTTTCTGCTATTTTTTTCTATTCCTTCAGCATGAAACATATCACAGTTTGTGGATCAGGATATAGAGGATATAGTGGAAGAAAACCAAACCACAACAGCCTTTCTAAATGCAGCTAAATTAACATTATTTGTGTTGGACTAATTGTCGTTGACAGACTACTTTTAAATCAGTTTCTCTGTACCTCCCTAAAATCATAGTGTGTGTGACAGTAGATATGTTTCCCTGGGATGCAGACTGTTTCCTAGCTTCTCTGTTTGCAAATGTGGATTAAATATTTATAGATTTGATTTGTTTTGCAGCTCAGCAATATAAGATGCGGTCACCTGCATTTACAGTTGTCTTCCTTTAGGTTGAAAAATGAATGGAATTCATTCTGTTCAGAATTTCTTTTTCTTCCAGTTGTGCACATCTTTACACAGTTTTATTAGAACCCTTTTAGGCTTGATTTGACTTCTAATTGAAGATGAAGAAATTATTCATATGGACAAATTTATTACAGTAGACTGTGATTTTTCTTGCCTGTAGTAATCAGTCTCCTCTGTTCTGCACCAAACAGGCAGTTCCTGTCAAAGTTGATAATAACTGCAAATATTCAGACTCTTAAAACTCAGGTTGTCTTATCTAATATGTTTCTGTTTACCTCTGCTATAGTAATTAAGGGCTAGATCCTCAGAGATATTCAAGCACCAACACGAAACTGGTGGAACATCAGTGCCTAAATATTTTTTTGCCATTTTTATTGTAAATGCAAGCTCACATTCCAAGAACATCTGTGCTTCCAGCACTCATTTGATTCCCCATTTTCAGTCTACCAGCACTAAATAGGTCATTCAAATATTCCTGTGAGGGGAAAAGAACATGAAGAATTCATTTTTGGAGGCCAGTACAACCCAGTGTTTTAATATGACATCATTAATGAGGCAACAGACCTCAGAACTTGGAAATTCCCTCAGAAAATTCTGATAATTTTACCTTAGCTCTTGGATTGGAATGGGTCTTTTCATTCATTAATATTTGCTGTCATAATTAATTCAAACATATTTGAACAAATTACCCCACCAACACCACTATCTGGCTATGAAATGAGTGGATATGAGTACACCTAATTTATGATGGCAAATGAATTTCATCTAACTGATTGTTGGTCCTACAGAAAGGTCTTGGGGTTCGTGTGTACAATGCTGTAGGGGCAGATGCACGTCGTTGTTGCACGAACATCTGCTCCATTGATTCATGTAAGAGGCATGCAAAATTTCTTTCAGCCTCTCCCAGTAAGTCTGGATTTGTATGATAACCACACCTCCTAACTTATTTCTCCCTTCTCAATCATGCTACTCCAGTCTTTCTAATTCATTCACTGGTTCCACCACAGGAAAACAGACAAGTAGGATTTTCTCCTTTTTAAGCTCTGTGTACACAACTGACATGTTTTTCCAGGACAGCTGAGGATAATGAAGTTACATATCAAATGGCAAGATATTGTAGCGGCTTTAACCATGGCTGGATGCCAGGTGTCCAAAATCATTCTGTCATTCCCCCTCCTCAGCTGAAAAGGAGAAGCAAAAAGATATTGAAAAGCACGTGGGTCAAGATAAGGACACGGAGAGATCACTCACCAATGACTGTCACAGGTTAAACAGGCTCATCACTTGGAAATTAATTTGATTTATTACCAATCAAATAAAAGTAGAGTAAAGAGAAACAAAACAAATCTTAAAACACCTTCCCCCACCCCTCCTTCTTCCCGAGTTCAAATTCACTCATGATTTCTCTACCTTCCTCCCTGCCAGTGGTGCAGGGGGACAGGGAAGGGAGGTTGCTGTCAATTTAGTAACATGTTGTCTCTGCCTCTCCTTCTTCCTCAGGGGAGGACCTCTGAACTTCTGCAGCTCTTCATTAACTGCTCCAGTGTGGGTCACTGTTCCATGAAGGGCAGTCCTTCAAGAACAGGCGGCTCCAGCATGGGGTCCCCCAGGGTTACAGGTCCTGCCAACAAACCAGCTACAACATGGGCTTCTCTCCCAACATGTCCACAGGTCCTGTCAGGAGCCTGCTCCAGTGTGGGCTTCCTGTGGTGTCCATCCTCTCCAGGCACCCACCTGTTCCTACACGGGCTCCCCCAGGGGCTGCAGGTGGATGTCTGCTCCACCATGGACCTCCATGGGCTGCAGGGGCACAGCTGCCTCACCATGGTCTTCACCACAGGCTGAGGGGAATCTCAGCTCTGGCACCTGGAGCACCTCCTGCCCCTCCTTCTGCACTGACCTTGTGTCTGCAGAGCTCTTTTCTTCTCATATTCTCACTTCCCTCTTCAGCTGATGCTCTACAGTGGCTTTTCACCCTTCTTAAACAGACGATCGCTGAGGCACTACCACCACCACTCATGGGCTCAGGCTGGGTCTGTCTTGGAACAAGATAGAATTGACTTGTCAGACAAAGCTTCTGGCAGCTTCTCACAGAAGCCACTCCTGTAGCCCTCCTTCCACCAAAACCTTGCTACACAAACCTGATACAGGTATACCCTGTGCCAATTCTGTGACTGGGCCAAAGTCTGCAAATTCTGATTTGGGCAGATCTCAGTGGGAAATTTACCTCCATGAACTGCAGAATTTAAATCACAATACATTCAAGGTTTCTTTCATTTACAGATAAATGTATATGACTTTTTTAAGGTGACAGATGTCCCATAAAGTGTATTTCTACATCTGTAAGTCCTGTATGTTTGCCAGAGAGATGACTCCAATCATCTCTCAGAATCACAATCAGCTTACATTATTTTGAGACAAGTTCTTTTGGAAAAGCTGAGATGATCTAACTGAATACAGCTTTCTCAAAAACCTCTCACGCTCCATCTGCACACTTTCTCATCTTTTAAAGGAGGATAGCAAACACTACAGAGGAAATTCTTTGCTGATGACAAAGGTGCAGTAGCTTTCCCAATTCCTGCTCCTCCTCCATCATTCCTTACAGGTTGATCTTTACAGCATGTCTAATGCATTAATTTAGTTTCCTTTGAGTTCTGGTAACCTCACTGCCTCATTTTTGGAGAAAAACTTCAGCAGCTACAGCTGCCACATTTTTGTGTGTTTGGTTTTACACATCCAACTATATTAATATTTCCTGGAACCTCTCTTAAGTGTCAGAACTTCTTAAATATTGTGTAGTAAAAAGTACTATCACTCAGTGCCACAAAACATTTTGTTATCTGCCAAAGAATTCTTTGTGCAAGCTGGGAAAAATTTATGCAGACGGGAAATGATTAATAATATGTCATTGAGTATAATTAAAATACATTTCCATTCTTCATGAAAAAATATTTGATAATTCAGATATTTTGGGGTGTTTATGAGTCATAACTTTCCCCATCCAGGAGATGACCTTTAAGTAGTCTTTTCATGGCTGGTACAATCTCAGACATCAATTTCCTAATATATAAGAATATTAAAGGTATTTCCACTCATCATTGTTCTAAGTCAAAGAGATAAATAGGAGGATGTAATATAATTTTCCTTAACTGAGCAACCACTATGCTATATATTATTTTTATGATACGAAAGTAATTAGTCAACAGGTATGTCCTATTAGTTGCAATTGCTATTTCTTGTAAAATCCCAATGCTAGGTGTCATCACTTGCAATGTCAATATCAGTTGCAGAAAAAAAGTAATATATACAACTGTTAACTCAAATTGCATGACTCTGGGACTAAAGGTTTGGGGGAAAAAATGTTCATTTCACTACTTTTATTAACCCACTAGTATTTTTTTTCCTCTCTTAAGGCCACCAGGACTAGAATATCACTGAATTAAAACTGAGATTCTCCCATATGCAGTAAATTTTGACATGGCCCTGCATCTAACATCTGTAAAAGGGATCAGAGATTAGGCGGAGTATATTCTAGGAACAGATATTGAATTTACACGGAAAGAAAATCCCCAGACCAAAATCACATTCCTAGTTGCTAGGTCATAAGTCTTATCAAGATGAAAGCATCATCAGTTTCTGGGTGACAAGTTCTTATGAAAACCAGAACACATTTAAAGCCTAGAATTTACTGTACAAAGCCAGTGATGGCAATGAAGAGAATTAAATCTTATTCCAGTTTGTTTCATAACTGTCCATATTAAATAAAAACCTCAAAACCTTGAGACAAGGCTTGAAAGAAGCCGCAGCTTCCAGCGTAGCAGAGAAGAGGCAAGGCCCTGTACTCTGGGTAGAAGCCTCCAGAGCTCCTTTAAACAGGAGAAGGAGCAGGAAATGAAGAGCCCCTTGGCTTTGCTGGCGTTACCACACTACTCAAGGTGCACATTCTGTTACTTTCGTCCAAGTTTACCATCCACCTGTTGAAGAGTATCCATAAAAACAGGAAATCACACAATCCACCTTTCTTCACAACCACTATCCACTCCCACTGCCCAGCACACTCACTTTTCCTGTGTTCCTGCAAAATCCCATCTGCCCTTTTCTCCCGTGCTTCCACTTTACTTCTATCCACTTTCGCTGTTCCCAAGTTTACTTTTGCCAAGGGAAAATTTTAGAAATACATAGATGAATATTTGAGACTCAGTTCTTTCCTGATCCCTAGAATATGGTTCTCCCACCATGCAGACCAGGGTTATGCTGACATACAGCCCTAATTCCTTCCCAGTTCACGCACAGAATTTCATTTCCACAGGAATCTTGCGTAAGCACAGAGGGAAGGACTGGTGGACACATGGATCTGGCCTTGGCACAAGGCTGGAAAATGGGACAGGTCTGCACTCCTAGATCAGAAACCTAAAAAAGTATTCCTGTGACTATACATTTAGACATTATTTAGAAAACAATTATGATGATGAGCATCCACCTACTCAATCTACAGACTACCCATCAAGCCTAACACATGCTATTTTCTACATACTTCTGTAGAAAAACAGAAGAGAGTTTTTGGGAGAAAAACATTACTGGTGAAGGGACAACTACAGTTGTGATGTCTGCTCAGTTGTTTTATCTTCAACTGAGAATATTTTATGGTTTTGAAGATTCCAAAACTGTCCAGTAAAAAAAAGGATTGCACAGTCCTCAACAGCCTGTCATCATCCTGCCTCCCAGCTTGCATTCAAAAGTTAAGCATAGAAAGGAATCCAACTCAATATATTTTTCTTCTATTTAATTTGCATCAATACACGGGAAGCAAAACATCTACAAGTCCATGATAAGGGAAAAGTTCACTGTTTGAAATAACAGGTGAGTTTTGCTGTGTTCTCTGTTTCTCTCTTGGTATGTCATCACTATCTGAGACAGATAAAAATGAACAAGAATGAATTTCCAATTTCTGGGATATGGAAACTAAAAAAAAACTGGCAATTTTTACTGTCTTCTCTGCACACTTTGCAAATAATCTTGCTTCACTTCAATTGCCACATCACTTACAGAATTTATGACAGAGAAGAACCAAAAACAACGCATCACACATTATTTCATGTCTTTTCCCAGTAATACTAAAATATAATAATAACATTGCCATGTGTGTCTCAGCTTAATAAATTTTGGACTAGTACAAAATTTCAGTAAGACACAGACATGCAAAATGATGAAAATAAACCATGTGAGGATCTGACAGAGACTGCTGCCAATCTACTGATCTGTGATAAAATAACAGCTACTACAGTAAACAAAATGAGATATATCTGCTGTAAAAAGATACATTCAAGTCTGAAAGTGTAAAGCCACAGTGTACTTCTTAGAATTTCTCTCCCAAGAAAAACTTGGCATAAGGAATGAGAAGGCATTCCTATATGGGGCTGGGTTTTAACAACAGACTTTGAAACACACATGACACCATTTATACAAATTCAAAATTCTAAATTATCACACCAGTAAAACATGGGCTCAAAGAACAACAAAAATGGCAGGAGAATGTTCATGACCCATAACCTAGGGAGATATTCAGCTCTATACTGACTAGCCAAGCAGGAATGCCTAAAATGTTTCTTCTTTTTAACCTTCTGGCTTGCCTAGCAAACTGTGACTTATATTGACATTCTGGAAACAAGTGCAGGGAATAAACTTTACCAAATACTAAAATTTCTTTTCATCTGGATGTACTAAACACTGGTCTAAAAATCTATGCCAAAACTCCTAATTGCAACAAAACTTTTTCAACTAATTTTTTTTGTGGCTGAACAAAAACAGTGACAACGGAAGACAAACACAAGCAATCTCCAGCAGAGACACTACTGACACTATCAGCTTCACACTGTGAAAAATACAGGCTCTGTAGGTTTATTAATTCTTGTGAGCGTGTATGGGTAAACACACAGAGACAGAACTCTGTGAAAAAGCTGGAACACAACATATTAAATGTGTCATTGCAAACGATGCTAGTTCATTCCTAACCCATTCATGACTAACAGAAGAAAAATAAACCAAATCCTAGCTTGATTATACAACCTGCATTTCAGCCAGAGGTCTACAATAAGGTAGCTTCAAAGGTCAGGCACATGAACTACATTTTCAGAGGAAAATCCTACGTAAGGACATCAGTTTTGAAGAGATTAATCCACTTTCTAGATAGCTAGTTTTCCCTGAAATACATAATAAGTACCCTGGAAATAAACATGAGTTCAGCTCCTTTTACATGATAACATTTGAATCTTTCTCAAGAAGTAAAGCTCAATTTCAGAAACATTTATTAGCTTTGTTTAATTCAGGGTGACAGAATAAGAGTATGTTAATGTTAGAGAAGCAAAATTTTCTGCCTTCCTTAGGTCACAGACGGGAAAGTCCAATGGGAGAACCACGAGTCTGTGAAACCTAGGGGGAAAGTAGCAAGATGTGAAGTGGACCTAATACTAACATCTCAAAACTGAAAAAACTCTTGACCTCATCTGAGGCAAATAGCTCAGTCCCATTTTGCATTTTGACAGGTCTTTGGGGAATAAAAACCTGAGGGGCTATTATGGATAACTTAAGAAGGGCACAAAAGTCAATGACACTAGAAATAATTTGAGGTGTGGACATCTTACAATATAATTTACTATAGCACAATTCAAATATTAAATTCAGTCTAAAAATTTGGACTTCTTGGCCCTTCCTACTGTACTGTATGAATCCTGGTGTTCACAATGTCTACATGCTCTGGTAATAATGAGACTGTGCATGAAGCATAAGAATTTTGTGTTCTATTTCTAACTTAATGGATAAATTACCTCAGACCTCTTGAGCAGCATCTTGTAAGGGGTTCAATTTGCCAGACTGGATTATAAGTTTTATTATTTTATTGTTATTGTTGACATTTTTAATGATTTGGCTTTATATGTATACATCAATGGGGACTTGTGGATCCACAGAAATAGCAGACAACCATTTGAGAAAGTTTACAGCTACAGTTAGCTGTAAGTCCCAACCTGGATCCAAAATGACGTTTCTCAGAATGACTGATGAGATTCTACTGTTCTTGAGAAAGAGATGTAAGCTGTGTTTCCCTGCCCCTTTAGGCCTTGCTAACTTCCATAATGTTTAAGTGTTGCAATACAAAAAATATTTTCAAACTTTGTCACATATGAACTTGCACTAAGAAAATGAAGGCTCTTGTGATAACTCGTCACCAGACTCTTCAGTCATCCTGGGAATTTTAAAGAAATATTCCCTGGAGACATTCATGGAGATATTAATAGAGAACCCATGAATATAAAACAAATAGAAACAGAATGTATTGGAAATTCCCTTACATGATGTTATTTTAAAGACTGATTAGTCCTACATTTGGTATGGAAGAATCTTCGCTGGGATACACTAGAAATGAATGAATAATCCTACCTACAGCTTTTCCTACTCTTCTGCTTTGTGGAGGTGCTGGTGAAGAACAGCTGCATCAGCACACAGAAATGGAAGCACCAAATTCTGTGGGTTTATCCCAAATAGCTGTGCAATACCTGCTATAAACTACAAATTCTTTAAGATTTTCTTGCCTATAAAGATGGGACTACAATATCTCACTTGTGAAGAGTGATACGATTCACCACAATTAGATTCAAATTAGAGAACTATTCCTTTTAACAAGTATAAAAAATGACACCATTGAAGGACAATCTGATGTTATTATGTGTAACTGCTAGCCTTGCAATGTGTGAGGCATGCATGTGAGTATCAGCACATCTGTAAAAGTTCAGCAGCAGCACAGATCCTTCTCCTCGTCAACATTTTCGAACACGTTTTTTAATGAATGCAATCTGCTGTGTTTGGAGGGTAAACACTAACTGCTGCCTGGAAATAAACTCAAGATGAAAATCTTTATTGTCACCTCTGCCAGGAAGAGAGATGGAGCTTCTTCTTGGCAGAACATCCTGAAGAGTACTGCAAGTATTATTCAGTGTTCCTCTGCCCCTGTCCTCTTCAGAACATGCTTGAAGGAAATATTCCACCACCATGAGACTGCAAACATAGAAGTTCTGAGTGCTTCCTCAAATCAGTGTTTCAGATTTAATAACAGCTCTCTGTATCCTTGTTGGGTTTTACCAGAAGGCGTACAGAGCAAAAGGGAGGAAGGATCAATTTAACACATTTTCTCCTGCGTTATCTTTGACAGAATTTCTGCCTATTTAGAGGGTCCCATGACATACAAAACTTTCTCATTCTGTATTCTCAAGCAGAAAATTTCTAATATTAGGATGCTATAAATAAACTATAATTAGAATTATTACAGTTGTAACCCTTATCATTAACCAGGACAAATTTTCTCTTGTGATTTTTTTAAAGGATATTGTAGACCTTTTCCTGAAAGTTCCTCCCTCAGGGTAGGACTTCCATGTAGTCAGATCCAGCTTGGCTCTTCTGTCCCAGCTGCTTTGCACTGTTATTTCATTGTTGGATGTAACTACGCAAAGGGAATATCCTAGTACATTGACCCTGCTCATTGATTCTTTTTCATAGTTGCTCAATTGATTGATGAGGAATAAAGAGAACTTTCTTATAAATGCCTAGGAGATTTGTAGAAATAAATTCTTATCAGTAATTTTATACTGTGAAAAAAACCTGGTAACTTGGTAAATGACAACATCAGCATTTATTCAGAGCTAGCATCATCAGAATACTTTTTCCGCACAAAAACACTAAACAAAAAGGATTTTCATCACTTCCTCTCTATCTCCCTATCGTCTTTCTTCCTTAGTTTAAAATGTTATTGTTCCCATTGAGCCCAGCCCCTAACTTGTTCATTTTCAGGTCTGTAAAATGCAGATTGAAAGAGCTGCTTACATGGTAAAAATATCCTGAGGCCAGTGAATAAAAGATTACTGTGAATGCACTCTTACTATGAACTGCCCTGGTGCATTGCATCCTCCCTTGTTCATCCCATGAACATTCCTCACAGAAGTTTTTAAACATTTAAAATACACTTAATGGCTCTGTTAGCATATATATTCTTTCTGGCAGGCGTCAGCCTGGTTGAGTTTGCCTACTGGCTGATGCACTTAAACCTCCTGTTCTGAGCTCAGTCTGTGAGCCTACAATACCTTATTGTTTGTCTCCTTATAGGTGGTAATGAAATTGGCATTCAGTTCCCTCTCCTGAATGGTTTCCATGAGACTTTGAAAAAGTTGTTTTCTTCTCCTGGTATTATATAACTATCTCAGTTTCAGCATGCAAGAAGGCATGCTCTAGTCAAATACCTTATCTCCAGGATTAAATTAACAACTAAACATGAGTCATGCTGGGCATCAGACATGTTTGTCTATATATGATATACATTTAGGACTCTTTTAAAAATTAAGCTAAATCTGTTAGCTAAATGCATTTTCAACACATTACCCTATGACTTGGGCAGCCCTTCATTTACTATGCAAGCAGTCCTGTTGCACTTCTGTCTGCACACAAGTTAACATTACACTGGAAACTGAAAACAGTAGATTGCATTACATGATAGAAATCTGGCTTTGTCCAGGTTTAAATTAAGCTTTATATTAAGATTTTAAAACTGCACGGTCAGTGCCTAATAAGCCAGGCTGAAAGAGCACTGAACTTTCTGAGCCCAGTCCAGCAAAATACTAAATCATGCTTAACCCTAAGGACACAAGCAGTCCTGGAGATTTCAGTGGAATTAAGTAAGGAGTCTCATGCCTACATCTATCAATAGCAGCATTCAGCACCTGCAAACGCAGTCACCAAAACAAGCTCATAAGCACTGAGCAATGGATACAATGACCTTGAATGTATATCTACCATAAGAATAGCAAGTAACCACAATGCAGTACTGCTTATGTGAGTTGTGAGGGATTTGAAAATAACCAATAGTATTTTTTAATTGCAGCTTAGTCAGAACTGGAACATTCTATGAGGGAAAAAGAAAGGAGTCTTTCCTCAGTATATTAAAATAAGAGTAAAAAATGTTCTGAAAAATGAAATATAGGTATGTACTTCACTGTAAAATGAAAGAGAGAACAGAAAATTTACACTTTCCCTGAAAACTCAGCAGATAGAAGCTCTGTGTGTGGTCCCAGCAAACTGAACTGCAACTATTTCAGTGTTCTGGACAATCACATTGATATTTTATTGTTCTTTTTTGTTACATTTATAAGCTAGAAGTATCAAGAAATGCAAAGCACCTTCTATGAACATATTCACCCACATACAAAAATCTTTGCCAGGTATTTCTACAGGTGATGAAATTATTTAAACCTTCATTAACTTATTTTAATCTATCATGTTTGATAGAATACCCTACCAGGAAAAAAGAGGATATAATCAAGCTCTTCTAATCAAGAAATATCTGGAATCATGAACAGTTTGTCTATCATCAGGCCTTTTCAAAAGGACCCTACTCTTCCACAGTCTTCTTGAATTTTTCTATTTATTATGAAATTATTAAATTAATTGCATTTATAAACTCATGCCCTTTGGTGCTTAAAACAGGATTTTAAGCCTTTAGGAACAACTGAGCATCTCAGAATATCATCCCAGACAGATATCTACCTCATGCTCAGTGCTTGAAAACACTACCACGTTCCTCTTTGGCTTGAAATGTACCTGCATGATTGTAGTCTGTGCCACTGGCATTCCTGCAATATTCTGGCCTGGACAAGGGACATTACTCTTACCTGAGATCTCTAGAAAAACTGTGGTTAGCTGAGCTGGCACCTAAGTCAGTAGTTGAAGTAAAGGCATGCTAAATGACAGGATTAGGCTCCTTGCAGGCACACAGTCATGGTGGTGACTGGCATGTCACTGGCAGAGGAAAAAGCATTTACATGGGACGTGGAAGATCAGGGATCAAATCACTCATGTTTGCATACAGGGTCTCGAGTTTGAGTCCATGTCTGAATTCAGTCTCAGACTCATGTCTGGATCAAGGACTCCTACCTTTCAGGCATTTTTCCAGGAATCACTCAGGCCACGTGTCTTTCTGCTTCCCTAGCTAAAGCTCTTCTAATCTGTAAAATAAAATATTTAGATTTTAGTCAGGATAGGGAGCAGAACTTGGGTCACTTCTCTTGCAGACAAGTCTCCAATACTGCTGAGGAACCATCCCCTAACTACTCAAAGAACATTTTATTCATGAAGTACAAAGAACACTTTGAATAGCACACACACACTGGGGGAGGAGGGGGTGTGTGTGTTGGGAAGCAGGTTCCCAACTGCTGCATGCCTTGCCAAGAGAAGACTGCCCCTGAGGAGCTGCAGCGCTTGGGCAACCCACACTTGGCCACAGATGGCCCTGCAGGGCTGGGTGCAGAGGCTGCATACACAAGGGCAGGGGAACTGATTACAAGAATGGCAGCAGAAGACCAGTAAGAGGCTAAGAGCTGCAGACCAAAATCTGCACACACAGCACCAACCTCCTGCACCGCTTCTCACCTCAGTGGAGGAATTTGTATGGACCAAGTGTAACTCTTAATAAAAATGAGAGAAGTTGACACTAGGAAGTGAGAGGACAGGTGTTTGCCTGGAGTTGAACTTGGGAAAAGGATAAGAATATTGTTTCTTTGTTTAATTGTTTGTGTTCTTTTTTCTTAATATACAAAACATTGACCAGAAATTTCTAATAGGCAATAAAGTACAAATTTCCCATATTCATTTTGCTCATGGTGTCCACCTGAGAAAAAAGACCAAATTCCTCCACAATTGTATGAATGTCCTACGTCCATGAAGCACCATATCATGGAAGGTGAGCACCAAAGTAACCATCATTAACACAGAAGCACTGATACACACATTGCTGTCTATATTTGTGAAGAAGTATTAGACTCAACATACTCCCAGAATAAAAATGTATAAGACATGTAGGCTCACTGAGATGTTTCTTTCAGGGTTTCTACACCACTTGCAACATGAGGATAAAGAAGGTTGTGTGTTGCCAGAAATGTGTGTCAAGCAGGCAGGGCTACAATACTTGGACTTGTCCATCTCATGGATTCATGCATCTATATCTCAATTTTTCTTCCAGAGAAGAAAGACCCTAATATTTAGTGATTTTAACTTTTTTTGACCTAAAAAACTAATCAGTTTTCTTGCTGAGATTCTCTAATTTTTACTTTCTCATTCAATTTTAACCTTTATTGGTTAATTGAC
>VZRO01006321.1:1645-24121 GCA_013397915.1 Daphoenositta chrysoptera | reverse complement strand
CGCACCTGGGTAACCTTTGGCCAGCCACGACTTGCGTCCCTCTAGGGAGGGATAGCCCTTGGCCAACTTTTAGTCCAGTGACAGTGGGATAATCCTTGGCCAACTCTTGTGTTCTTCAATGGCCAAACGACCATCGGCCAACTGTTGAGTCCCTAAGGGTGGGATAATCTTGGCCAACACTCGAATCCCCATCAAGGGTGACATTCTCCCTTCTCTCCCACTCCACACAGTCTGTGGCTCTAGCAGCCTTATCCCAGTGACAATCAATGACATTCATGTTTCTGATTTCTCCAGTGGGTTTTCGAAGTCTTTTCCTGGGCTGGTTTCCAAAGTCTTTGCTGTGTCTATGGCCACCAGCTGATTCCTAAGGATGCTTTCAAACCACATTTACCTGCTTAAATTTCCTGTGTGTCCAAGAAAATTCAACACATGCAATTGGGAAGCTTAAATACAGGATATTGTTGAACTGCTGAAGTGCTTTAAAATATATATTTCCCTTGACTTTTATTCATGATTTTCAGGAAATAAGAATTAAGGAAATGTTGTCATTTCTTACCAATAAAATTCATAAATGTAACTAAAATATTTATTTGATTAGTGAGGCTCAGAAGGTACCTTCAAGATGTCCTTCATGGGAGTGTCCGAATCCCTGGCCGCGGAGCTGGTGCACGAAATTAGACATTATTGTCAGTCATCATTACAATATCTACTGCCTGGAGCGTCCTTTCCATCCTCTGTGGCTTGAGAGTCCCTGTGGCCATTGGAAAAGCACAAGTAAGGAGCTGGACATCCTTGTTCTCTTACTCTTGTGCTCAGAATCTCAGGACCTGGTTATCTCAGGCTCTGTGGGACACATTTTGGAAGGAAAAATCCCACTTGAGGCTCTTAGGAAGGAACTAAGCAGCTCCTTTCTGGATAAAAAAGAAACGCTGACCTCTGTTAAATGTTAATGATGTGGCATGTTTCCACTTGGAAAGCCACTGGGAATTTTCCGCTTAACAAGGAGATTCAGGGTGCGCTTGGGGGAATTGTGAAAGCCTCATTCTACCTGGGTTTCACCAAAATCCTTGCCTGGTGTGGAGTGTCAGGCAAAAAATCCAGAGTCAGACAACTTTCAGAGTCATTAGGAGCAGGCAGGGAAGTGGGAGGAGGGAATAACATGACAACATCACTGTAAAACATATTTTTCCAGATGACATAAAGATATGGGAGTCCACTTACTCACAGAGACCTGCCTTGGTGCTCCTGCTTTTCCTTCTGCACAGCGAAGCGGATTTCTGGGTGGAGTCACCAATTTGGCAAAAATCTGTTAACCGCACCAAGCTGATGAAGACAGTAAATTTGTTTCCTCTTCACGCCCAAGTTGTCCCAGCCCACCTCCAGGAGCAGATAAAAGGGAATGCCTGGAGCTGTGGAGCCAGAGAAGACTGAGCACTTCTCTCTGCCCTCAGCACCAGCTCAGCTCTGTTGATCTCCTCATCTTCCCCAGTTTTGGCTCTTTTGAGAAGAACCAGCCATGTCTCGTCAGTCTGTCTGCAGGAGCTTTGGAGTTGGGAGCAAAAGGGGATTCAGCTCCTGCTCTGCTGTTGGTGGTGGCTTTGGAGGCGGCGGCCGGAGCAGGATCAGCTACAGCTCATTCTCCACATCCAGGGGGATTGGAGGCGGCAGCGGACGCTGCGGAGGATTCAGCAGCCGGAGCCTCCACAACCTGGGGGGCAGCACAAGGATTTCCATGGGCAGCTCTTATGGCAGCGGCTACGGATGTAGAATTGGTGGCTTTGGTGGAGGATTTCCAGGAGGATTTGGTGGCATTGGAGGAGGTGTCATTGGTGGAGGAATGGGTGGCTTTGGTGGCCCTGTCAGAGGTGGCCCTGGGTTCCCTGGAGGCATCCAGCCGGTGCAGGTGGACCCGACCCTCCTGCGGCCAGTCCACGTTGACATTGACCCTCAGATCCAGCAAGTCAAGTGCCAGGAGAAGGAGCAAATCAAGACTCTGAACAACCAGTTTGCGTCCTTCATCGACAAGGTGAGAGGCTGGAGCTGAATTTTCTTGTGAATGGGAAAACTGCAGAAATTGCTTGTGCTCTGGGGAGGGAAATGTTGTCCTTCTCAGCTCAGTGTTGGGCTGTGATTGTTTCCATTGGGTTCCGTCTGGTTTCCTCCTGAGGAAATGCCAAAATTTAGCATCCACAGAGAAAATTTCCCCAGGTTTGGTGGATGCAAATTCTTCCTTGGTTTTCTCTCCAGCGCAGACAGGCCAAAGGGATGGGGATATACTCAGTGGCAAAGTGTTTCTTCAAGTCTGTCCTTCTTCTGGGATAATTTTTTCTCAAGGAACTTCAAATCTAGGAATGAGATTCAAAAAAATTCCCTCCCATTTACTATTTCAGTTTAAGTGCAGATGAGTTCCCTTCAAGTTACCTGAACTGAGAGAATGTTGGTTATAAGAGTACTCCATGCTTTTTAAATATATGACATGTATATGGAATATACATGTGTCTATGGAATAGGATAAGAGAAATGTTCTTGAATAAGGAGACCAATGGGATTTCATTCACTGGAAGGTCAAAAAGGACCTGATGCTCCTGAAAATTAATGTCGAAAAACCCAACTGGTATTGCAAATAATGTGTAAGATTGGAATGGAAACATTTCAATAGCTAAAACCCAACCCTGCCAAAAAAACCTAAAATCCCAACGAAAAAAAAAAAAGAGAGAGCAGAAATAAGAAAAACAGGAAGAGAAAAGAGGAGGAATTTAAGGATAATGGGGGAAAAAAAAAAAAGAGAAAAAAAGGGAGGAATTTTCCCCTTGGAAGCAATGGTCCTGTTAAGGTTTTGGGGAATGATTCACTTGGCCTTCCAAAGCTCCCAGGAGGTTTGAGCAGCGGGATGCCTCCCCGGGGAATGTTTCACACACCCTTTGTTGGCTGTAGGTCCGATTCCTGGAGCAGCAGAACAAGGTGCTCTCCACCAAGTGGGAGCTGCTCCAGCAGCAAGGGCCGTCGGGGCCGAGGAAGAACCTGGACGTGATCTTTGAGAATTACATCCAGAACCTGCGGAGGAGGCTGGAGTCTCTGCTGGGGCAGCGGGGGCAGCTGGAGTCGGAGCTGCAGAACATGCGGCAGTACGTGGAGGAGTTCAAAACCAAGTGAGTGCGGGGACGGACGGGAGGGACCGGCCGGGAGAGGGGAGCTGGCGTGGAGACCCCATGGGTGGAGTGACCAGGGGTCTCAGAGTCCCCCCTTGTCCTGCCCCCGCCACAGGTACGAGGAGGAGATCAACCGTCGCACGGCCGCTGAGAACGAGTTTGTGGTGCTGAAGAAGGTGAGTCTGGAGGCACCGGCAGGAATGGGCTGTGTGGGGACAGGAGGCCTTGGGTGCCACCAGCTCTCTGGGATGGGAGGAAGCCGATGTCCATCAGTGGGGTCCTTCTTTTAGGATGTGGACTGTGCCTACATGACCAAAGTCGAGCTGGAAGCCAAGGTGGGAGCTCTGACAGACGAAATCAACTTCCTGAGGTGCATCTACGAGGAGGTAGGAGCTCTCCCTTCCCCTGGGTGAAGTTTTAATGAGGGTGTGGTGGCCAAAGACACTGAGGTTGGACTGGGCGTCTTTGTGGGTTTGATCTGGAGAGATTGCCTTGGGCTGCGGCTCTTCTCTCCCCTCATCAGATGGTGCCTCTGACTCATGTCTTGGTTGCAGGAGCTGTCTCAGATGCAGACGATCAGCCGGGACCTGTCCGTGGTGGTGTCCATGGACAACAACCGGCACCTGGACCTGGACAGCATCATCGAGGAGGTCCGGCGCCAGTACGAGCAGGTTGCCCAGAACAGCAGAGCCGAGGCCGAGGCCTGGTACCAGAGCCGGGTGAGTTGGGAAGGGGTTGAGGCACCTGGAGTTTGGGAAACACCTGAGTTTTTGGTCAATTGTGTCACTGATCGGTGTCTTTGTCCCCACATCTCCAGTATGAAGAGCTCCAGAACACTGCTGGAAAACACGGGGACAGCCTCCGTAACACCAAGATTGAGATCCAGGAGCTGTCCAGGAATGTCCAGAGGCTGAGGGCTGAGATTGAGAACGTGAAGAAGCAGGTGGGGGTTGGCCAGTGTCTCATGGCTTCCTCCTGTTTTCCCCCCAGTTTGTGCCATGAAGATTTTCCAGCTGAGGGTGGGCAGAGGGAATTGAGAAACTCATTTTCTTCTCCACAGAACCATCATCTGCAGTCAGCCATAGCTGAGGCTGAGGAGAGGGGGGAGATGGCCGTCAAGGATGCCAGGAGGAAGCTGGAGGAGCTGGAATGTGCCCTGAGCAAGGACAAGGAGGAGCTGGCTCGCCTGCTGAAGGATTACCAGGAGCTGCTGAACATCAAGATTGCGCTGGACGTTGAGATCGCCATGTACAGGAAGCTGCTGGAGGGGGAGGAGAACAGGTGAGACCTCCCACCTTTGGCTGAACCATGGTTCTGTCCCGCCTTGGCTCAGATTAATCTTTAATCATCTCTCGCAACACGTTTAATGTTGAAATCTGATTACTTTTCTTTTTTCCTCCACATTTGAAAGCCCGAATCAGAAACATGGTCCCCACGGGGAATACTTCCCAGGGTGCTTGACTGACCCTATATAAAACAGGATATAAAAGGAATATTTGGGGAATTTAATTGAGTTTTGCTTCTGACTGTATTAGATTTACAACTGATGTTCCTCTCCCTACACAGGCTCTGCTTAGAGAACCCCTCCAACGTGAATGTCTGTAAGTATTCGCACATTGTTTTCTCTGGAGAATTACCTTTATCCTGGGTTTTGTGAGGAGTCTCAGGACGTTGCCCGATGTTCAATGAGCCTCTCCCTCTCTTCCAGCTGTGGTGGGCAGAAGCACCGTGTCCGGATGCAGATCTGGCAGCTTTGGAGCCAGCAATGGCCTGGGTGGAGGAGTCTGCATGGTTGGCAGTGGGAACGTCATGGGCGGCAGCTGTGCTGTGGGAGGAGGGATCCTCAGCGGTGGCTTCTCCTCTGGGAGCGGGAGGATGTGCAGCTCTGCAGGTGGCAACTTCATGGCCGGGGGTGGCTCCTCCTCCGTGCGGAGATGCGTCACCACCACGACGGTCAAATCCTCCGGGGTCAAATACTGAGCCCTCGCCTCTGTCCCCCAGGGAAAGCAGCAACTTCCTCTTCCTCCCACCAGCAGCACAGCCCCATCCATCCCCAGTGGTATTCAGGAGGAAACAAACTGTTTCCAGGGGAAATCGCCCCAAAGTGAGGTTGAAAATGAGACACATCCCTCTGGCCCAGCCTGGCCCTCGCTGAGCCCCACTGGGGTGAAACATCTCCCTCGTGGGTCCCTGGAACTGCAGAGCTCCCTGGGGCTGCTGCGCCAGCTGAGGAGAAGCCTGTGGAAAACTGCTCTTTCCTGTCACTTTTTAAGGCCTGTGTTTCCCCCGCCCCCCATGGGTGCCCTGGAACCCGCTCCAGCTGTGTCAGGAGCCCACATGAACAGAAGGAAGGAGACGATGTCCCATAGTCAGATTTAGGAGTGAGAAACGGGTCTCCGGAGTTGTCCACCTTTCCCAGGTGGAGTAATTTGGCAGCTTTAATGTTTTATGGATCCTTTTCCCTCCTCTCCTTCCCGCCTGGAGTGTGTGTGGCCCTGTTGTCCCCCTCTGTCGTGTGAATCTGCTGCTTCCTGCCAGCACCCTGGCCCCAGGGTCCTTCAGTACCAATAAACTGCAGAGAGATGAAGATATTTTTGTCTTGTCTCACCACTCCATGCTCCCCAGGGGAGGGGAAACACGGATTTGCCCTGGATCAGGGTGACCCCAGGACAAACACAGACTGAACAGGGAAAGAACTGAGAACAGCCCTGAGAGAAGGACCTGGGGGTGCCGGGGGGTGAGAGCTGGACTCGCCCCAGCCCAGAGACCCCCGAGCCTGGGCTGAGCCCAGCGTGGGCAGAGCGGGGGTTCTGCCCCCCTGCCCCGCTCAGGTGAGACCCCAGAGCTGCCCCAGCCCTGGGACCAGCACAGGGAGCACCTGGAGCTGCTGGAGAGAGCCCAGAGGAGGCCCCGGAGCTGCTCCAGGGCTGGAGCCCCTCTGGAGCCGGGCTGGGAGAGCTGGGGGTGCTCCCCTGGAGAGGAGAAGGATCAGGGAGAGCTCAGAGCCCCTGGCAGGGCCTGAAGGGGCTCCAGGAGAGCTGGAGAGGGACTTGGAAAGGAAGTGATGGGACAAGAGATGACGGCTTCAAAGTGGAAAAGAGGAGAGTTAGAGGGGATGTTGAGAAGGAATTCCTCCCTGTGAGAGTGGTAAGGCACTGGAACAGGTTTCTTTGAGACTGCCCCACCCCTGGAAGTGTCCAAGGCCAGGCTGGACAGGGCTTGGAGCAACCTGGGATAGTGGAAGGTGTCCCTGCCAATAGCAGAGGGTGGAACAGGATGAGCTGTAAGACCCCGTCTAACCCAAGCCATTCCACGATCCATTTTGAGCTGATTTAGATGATCTTGTGGGAATGTCAAGGAGTTTCCTTGAGCATCACCCTGAGAACTAGGATTCATTATTCCCATTTAGGGTTTGGGTTGGCTGGAGATGGGCGGGGGCTTGGAGCAACCTGGTCTAATGGAAGGTGTCCCTGCCCGTGGGAGGGGTGGAACTGGATGGGCTGTAGGATCCCTTCCCACATCCTGTGATCATCTCGTTCCAACTCCTGCCACAGAGGAGTCTCCAGCGGGTGGCTGGAGCCAGGGTGAGGAGGATAAATCGTCCCCTGGGCTGGCACAAGGATGAGCAGCACCCTCTGCCTGGCTGGCTGGGCTCTTACAGCGGCACCAGCTCCTCGTCCGTGAGCGGTGGGAATGTCTGACAGCTCTGAGTGGACACAAATTACTCACAAAGAAAAAAAAGCAGCGTGAAAGGATAAGCCAGAGCCCACAACCTGCCATTAGAGCTCCAGGCTGCCCAGCCAGATTAGTCACTCTCCAAATTACATCCCATTGCAACCAAATGAATTTGATTAATGCTCGACTGGATTCTTCTGTAGCTCTGGGAGGAGCGAGAGGTGAATCAGCCCTGACTTCTCTGCAGTGTGTGTGTTATGGGGGGTGGAGCCAGATGGGATTTAAGGTCCTTTCCAACTTCAACCATTCCATGATTCCATGACTGATCTGGTGCAGATAAAAATACGGAAATGGAAATCAATATTGTCAAGTCCTTGTCATCTAAATGAGCAAAATAAGGAAGAAACCATCATTTCTATTTGAAGCAGTGTTACTTTCCTGCTGTTTTTCTTATTTTCCCCCAAATTTCCTTCTGGTTCACCTTCCTGACTTCTGACTGATATTTACACCAGGCTGCAATGCACCTATCCTCCCGTTTGAGTCAAAAATGACATTTCTGATTCTACAATTCATAGGTTGGGATGGGGCAGACCAAGAAGTCGTGGCCCTCTTCCTTATCCCAGGGGAGAGTCTGAAATCATCTTCTTCCTCACCCCAGGGAGGAGTCCAGGGACAGGTATGGACCCAGGTGGTTCAAAGCCTGGGGACACCCTGGGGAAGGTGGCAGCGAGGACAGAGATCTCCAGCCTGTTAAAAAAGCCAAAAACCACAGGTTTTTTCTGAGTTCCCTGAGTTTTTCCTGGAGAGGAGCCAGGAAGTGCCGGGGTTTATCACTCCCATCTGCTGTACTCATGAAAAAGGGAGTTGAAGGGAATTGCTCAAGCGCACCGCGCTGGGATGGAAGGGCTGGGATCCCCTTCGCCTGCTCTGTGGGCACTGGTGAGAGCTGCTGGATCCCATGCAGGGGTGCCAGGAAAGACACTGGGGGGCTGGAGCATGTCCAGAGCCAGGAACAGAGCTGGGGAAGGGCTGGAGCACAAGGAGAAGGGTCTGGAGAACTCCTGAGGAGCAGCTGAGGGAGGTGGGGAGGCTCAGCCTGGAGAAAATGCGGCTCAGGGGGGACGTTCTCAGTCTCCAGAACTCCCTGACAGGAGGGCGGAGCCGGGTGGGGGTTGGACGGCAGGGAAATGTCTTTGCTCCACTGGGGTCAAGGCATGGGCTGTGCAGGATCTTTTGTGTTAGATCATGGGAAGAAACTAAATCGGTGCTGTGTTTTATGAGCTCCTTGGGAAATTAACCCAAGTGGTGTTTTACTGGCTGTAATTAGGGCTGCAATGAGTTTTTAATTGTTACTAATCATGTTCATGGTGGCAGGGCCTCGGAAGCCACCATGGTTTGTTCTCCCAGGTGGGTCATTGTGCAAACACGGAGGAGACTCCCCCAGTTTGGGCTCGCAGGGGGATGAGGGTGGACAGCTGGGGAGCAGGGAATATTTGCTCTTATGAGAGGCACTGGTTTGTCACCTGGAAGGTGACCTCCCTCTGCATCCTCCAGACCGGGGTTTACCTGTCACACTTCTGAGCAGCTTGGGATCTCGAGGATGGGATGTTCAGGGGAAGGAACTGAGGAGCAGAGAGGTTAAAGGAGGTTAAAAGTGGGGATCAGCATCCTTTGGTCCCTTCTCTGCACTTCAAACAGCAACACCCCCAGTTCTCTCACCTCCAACTTGACTTGTCTAAAAACCAGCTCAAATACTCAGTAGAAAACCCTCTGAGCTCCTCAAGAGAGACCAAAGTCAGCAGCTCATGGAAGCAGTGACCACCACGGAGTATCCGGGCTTGGGAGGAGCTTTAAAACTCCTGTGGGCAAATACATTGACAAAGCTGTGCAACTTCCCAAGAAATTTAGCTAAGGGGAGCTCTTCCCTTTGCTTTCCATGCTGGGCTCCTGATGTTTAATCCTGGATAATCCATCGCCTCCTTTCCTGCTCTTCGGACCACGCCTTGGGTTTCCTTGTGAGTGAATCCACTGCCAGCCTCCAGGGGTGACTTGTGCCGGGATCCAGGCTAATCTGTGCCCCAGAGCATCATCTCCAGCTGTGCAGAACAATTTGGGCCCTTCACCTAATTAATATGCACCCCAGCTTTGCTTGGAGAGGCTGAGCTGACATCCGAGTGCTTTTCCTGCTGGACTTGGCCCCTGCTGGGTGCTGACCCTGCTGCTCTGAACAAAACAGCTGCTCGCACCCAGCCCCGTGACCTGGATGAGCTGCCCGGGAATGTGGTGCCTCCCGCTCCTCCCAGCCCTGCTCCATCCGCGGCTGCCTCAGCTCCAGCTGGGACAGGTGGAGCTGGATTTGCACAACTTGCGGCAACCGCATCATCCTCACCTGGTGCTGACAGAGACCATTCCTCCTCCTCCTCCTCCTCCTCCTCCTCCCACCCATTTCAGGTGGGATGCTGGTGCTTCCCTGAGCTTCGTCCTCCTTTCGCACTGCCTAGTTCTGCCCTTGGGGTGGAATGATATTCCACAGGGTTTACAGGTGCCACCCCAAACCCGCGTTATCTGACCAATTCTGTTGGAGCATGGGTTGAATCAATTCTACCTCTCCGGTGGCCTGGGGACTCACCTGGTCTGGGGGGAAGGACATGGCCACAAAATGCCACAAAATGTCACAAAATGTCCCAAAATGTCACTGTGCAAGGGAACGCATTGTTCTCTGACACACCTGAATCTGCTGGTGACCTCCAGGTGCTGCTGTGACACACCTGAACCTGTCGGTGACCTCCAAGCCCCTCCTCACACATCTGAACCTGTCACTATCCTCCAAACCTTCTGACATACCTGAGGCTGTCACTGTCCTCCACGTCCTGCTCTGACAACTGCACCTGCCAGTGACCTCCAGGTGCTGCTCTGACACCAGAACCTGTCACTGTCCTCCAGGTCGATGACAAACTGACTTTCCCATAAGTTATGGGTCAGGCTGAGATGGGAATTTCAGGTTGGGTACAAACCCACCACCATTCCAGGTCATGGCTCCAGCTGATGATCAGGAGGAAGGTGACAGGAGAAGAGGTGGGTTTTGTCCATGTTTGCAGTGGGTCTCTCTGGGCTGGGGGTTCTCTGCTGAGTCTGATCCATTCAGGGTTTGATTTGGGGCCAGAATCAGCTGAAATGGGAACTGCTCTCTGTGTCACCCTTGGACAAGGACCTGGGGGGGCCTTGGAGCTGCCTCCTCCCTCCTCCGCCACAAAATTACTCTCTGAATGAGTTCTCCCATTTTTGGGGGGACTCTGCAGGTGTTTGTGACCCCCTGGAGTAAAGGTTGGGCTGGTGGCCAAGGAGCTGAGCCCTTCTCTTGGATTGCTTTCCATGGGGCATCCTCTGGGAAATCCATTCCAGGGCCTGCCCACCCTCACAGGGAGGAATTCCTGCCCAAAATCCCATCCAGCCCTGCCCTCTGGCAGTGGAAGCCATTCCCTGTGTCCTGTCCCTCCATCCCTTGTCCCCAGGCCCTCTCCAGCTCTCCTGGAGCCCCTTTAGGCCCTGCCAGGGGCTCTGAGCTCTCCCTGATCCTTCTCCTCTCCAGGGGAGCACCCCCAGCTCTCCCAGCCCGGCTCCAGAGGGGCTCCAGCCCTGGAGCAGCTCCGGGGCCTCCTCTGGGCTCTCTCCAGCAGCTCCACATCCTCCCTATGTTGGACAACACTCTCAGGCCCATGGTGGAATTTTTGGGATTCTCCTGACCCAGGCCAGGAGTCGGACTTTATGATCCCTGTGCGTCCCTTCCAGAACTCGAGATACTCCATGATTCTATACCTGTCAAAGCCCTTAAATTGGCCTTCCCCAGCCCATCCTCAGACTTTTCCCTCCCCAGGCAGGAGATTTACTCTGGAACCATCTGCCTTTTCGAGCTTTTTGTGCAGCTTTACCTTTTCTGCACCTGCCTCGTTGTCTCACGGCTGCTCCTGCTGCTGCTGCAGAGGAAATGACAGCATTTCGGACCCATCAATAGAGGGATTTTCTCAATTGATCTCAAAGTCTGGCCTTGATTGGGCTAATTAGGAGCTTGGAGTCCAGCCCAGGTGGAGCTGGGTGTGGGCACCCTCCCGCTGCTGACGCTGCCTCGGGAAGGCAGCACCGGACCCACTTCGCTGGGAGGTTGGTAATCACCTTGTTTACCAGATTTGGAACATCTGCCAGAATCATCTCCAGCTGTTTCAACTTCCTGTGGGACAGGATGTGATTAAAATCGTTCTCAACTCACACAGCAGCCTTTGAAGCTGCTGAACACTCTCGAACTCTTCTTTACCTTGGTGGCCAAGCGAAGAGGTTCCTGAGGTTCCACACCCCAGCACTGGCCATTCCTGAGAACTCTGGTTGTTGGGTCACCTGGAGATCCTCATCAAAATCCTGCCCCAATTGAAATAAAAATCGATTTATATCATGACTGCCACGTCCATGGACCATTTTTCTGCTGAGAAGCAGGTGCACATAGAAAAAAATCTCATAGTCTCCCCGTGCTTTTAACCTGGAGTTCAACCCAGTTTTCTCCTCATCATCTCTTTTCCCCCTTATTTAAATCTTTTTTTTTCTCTGCAGGTCGTACCTTTCCTTCTCCACCTCCTCCTTCTGAAACCCTTTGGAGATTTTATCTCTGCCTTGTTCCAGCACCTCCCGCCTGAGCCCGAGGGCATCAGCTGTGTGTGGAGGCACTGGGACACGCTCAGCCTGTCGGAGATCTCAGGGATCAGAGACTGATATTTGGCATTAGCCTATTAAGCAAAAAATTTAATGAGCTTCTCCTTCATCGACTCGCCACCATCGTTAATAATAACAGCAACAGAAAAATTAATGCAGTGTATTCACAAACTATATTCAATTTAATTAAACTTTCACATTATTGTCAGGGAACGAGGAGATTAACCAATATCATAATTATATTGTTATTTTCTGAATTGATGATTTAATATCAAGGGCGTTATTGAGGACATTATTGGCTTGTTTACCTTCCTGTCCACCCCAAACCATGAACCATTTATTAGAAGAGATTAAAAGAGCCATCAGTCCCTTGTTAACGGGATCGTAAGTCAAAGTCAGATTTGGGGCTGTTGTTCCCTAAATGAGCCTCCCCAGAGCCCCCCTTCCCCCAGGGACACAGCGCCGGGACTGTCCAACCCGGGAGCTGGTGACCTCCCTCCCTGCTCTCGGTCGAGTCCTCCCTGGAAGCTCCCTCTGGCCTCCTCAAAGTCAAAATTCCAGTCTGAAGCCATCACCAGGGCATTTCACCTTTTTTTTTCTGCAAAAACCAGCGGGTTTTCGACATTTCCTTCATCCTTTCAGAGTCTTCCCCCCTTTGCTGACCACAGGGAAGGGTTGTGGCCATTCCCCGCACGGACGTTTCTGGCTCTGGGGAAGCTCTTCCTGCTCTTTGAGGGCTTTCCAGCCCTTCCCACGCGGATCTCCTTTGCTTCCCTCGCTCTCATTGGATCTTGGACTTCATTCCAACCTCTCCCAGGCTGTTCTGTGCTGCCTCAGAGATCCTGGTCTCCGCTTCATCTTCTCGCGTCCTCCTTCCCCCACAAATAAAATTCCTCTGTGGCAGCAGAGTCGTTCCTCCTGGTCTGGAATTCCATGGTCCATCGGCCTCTTCCTTCCACTTGGAGCAGCTCCGGACGGAGTGACCCGGTGCTGGGTCCTGTTCCTCCCTCCCTGCCCTGTTTGGGGTGTCCAGCACTGCCCCCTCCCCTCCCTCCAGCCCCTGCCCCGGGTCCCACCCATTCCAGTGGAGCGTTTCCATGGATCACTGCTGTTCATCGAAGGCGAAGGAAGATATCCCCCCACCAAAATCATTCCCAGCCGCCTGGGCTCCGTCTGTCTGCACAGGACACATCCCTCCCATTTAGGGCCTTCCTAGACCCCCTCCAGTTACAGTTTTCTCACCAGGAAACTTCACTATTTACCACAAAATGTTGAGAATTCGTGGAATTCTGAAAATTCCCCGATAGAGGGCTTTTTCCTGTGGTTTAATAGCAACTTCGAGTCTCACCCAGCTCTAGGTCTGTGTCAGGGAAACTTCATCTGGTCTCCCTGTCCCCGAAATGATGGATATGGGATCCACTTTGGAATAGCTGTATCATTAGGACAATACATTCTTGCAGCTGGGAAACCTCAGGCTTAAAACAGGATAAACTTTGGAGACTACCAACATTTCACCTCCTGTTCTGCAAAAAACACAAGGTTTTTGACATTTCTCTCCTTTTTTTTTTCTCTTCTTCAAGTCCTTCCTGCCTTTGCTGACCACAGGGAGAGATTGTGGTTATTGCAGGGAAAGAGGGGGGCAGAAAAAGAAAGTCTGCGGGCTAAAAGCATTATTATGAGTGTGTCTGTGTCATCCCAGCCCCAGTTCCAAATGACTGAGGGCCCTAATTATGCAAGAATTTAGGCAGCTGGAGATCAAGATCTCTCTCAGTGCTCATTTATCTCCTTCACTGGTGCAGTTATTAAATTTAAATACTGGATTTATTCATGTGCTACTGTACAGCACTGGCAGTACTTCTTTAATAGTCAGCAGTGCATTGATATCCTTATTTATTCATTCTGCTCTGCCAGTGGGGCTTGTAAAGATCCTTCATTTATATTTAGGATCTCGTTTTCTGAGACACCTGCAGGATTTTGGTATTTTAGGTTTTGTGTTTTCTGTAGTTCTTTTTTTCCCCTTTGCTTTTAGTTCTTTTTATTTCTATTTTCTGTAGAGTTTATGGCTGCCTCATCTCTGGGCGTGCTCAAGGGCAGGGTGGATGGGGCTTGGCGTGACCTGGTCGGGTGGAAGGGAGACCTTGGAGCCCCTTCCAGGGCCTAAAGGGGATCCAGGAGAGTTGGAAATGGACTTTGGACAAGAGCCTGGAGGGACAGGACAAGGGGGAGCAGCTTCCCACTGCCAGAGGGCAGGGATAGATGGGATATTGGGAAGAAATTCCTCCCAGAGAGGGTGGGGAGGCCCTGGAATGGATTTCCCAGGGGATGTCCCATTCCTGGAAGTGTGCAAGGCCAGGCTGGACAGGGCTTGGAGCACCCTGGCAGAGTGGAAGTTGTTCCTGCCCATGGCAGGTATGGGATGAGCTTTAAGGTCTCTCCCAACCCAGACCATTCCATGACCTTATTTTGAGCTGATTTAGACGATCCTGTGGGCAAGTCAAGGCATTTCCTTGAGTATCAGCCTGAGAACTGGCATTTATTATTCCCATTTAGGGTTTGGGTTGAAGGTGGGCAGAGGTGGATGAGGGTGGTGGAGTTTGGCAGGTTCCTGCCCCAGTTGTGCTCAGAAAGCTCCAGTTTGGGTCTGTCTCTGAATTTCTGGATGTTTCCAACATGTCCATCCTGGTGCTCTCCTGGTTCCCTCACTGTCCACAAAAAGTCACACTTGTGTCACTGTCTCAGAGGCTTTTCCAGGCAGGAGAAACTTCCCCACCTTCCCCACCTGCCCCAGGGACTGTTCTGGATGGGGGGAACAACACGAGGGCCCTCAGTGCCGGCTCCAACAGTTGCACAAGTGGCCCAGGCAGACAACTTTAATGGATCAAGTTTTGGGATGCAATTTAAATTTATCCTTAAAATCCCCAAGACAAAGACCTAGGTTGACCCTGTGGTTCTAACATCCCGATCCCGTGAAAATCCATCTCCTGGGGGAGGATGATGGACGAACCTGTGATCCCTTTGTCCCAGCTATGTCAGAAAGAGGAAGAAATCACAGGAAGCTCCCCCTTCATCCGCAGGATGCGTGGACACCTCTTGGGATGCATCCCTGTTTCTGGAGCCAGCTTGACAGGTCGAGGTGTGGTTGGGATGTGCTGCCAGGGCTGATCCGGTGCCAGGTCCGATCACAACATCTGCCCACACTCCGGATTAGGGCACGTGGGGTGGGATGGCTGCTCTCCTCGCGGCAGCTCTGCGCTCCAGCTGCCCTAGAGAGCTCAGAACTCACTCCTGGCTCGCTTCAGCTGCTGCACAGGGCAGGATATTGGGATGGACACCCCTCTCGCCAGTGTTCCACTGGGAGCTGTGGGTGCTCGCTCTCCAGGGTCACAACACTGCCTTCCATGATCCACGGGGATTGCCTGGAGCGTCGCAGCTCCGGAATGAGGCACTCACAAAGTGGGAAGAGGAGGGGTGGAGAGGGGAATCACACTGGAGCCAGCACCAGCCCTTCCGAATCACGGACTCGTTTAGGTTGGGATCATTAAGTCCAATGATTACCTTGGAACTGACAAGGCCACCACTGACCGTGTCCCCAAGTGCCACATCCACACATTTCTTGGACACTTCCAGGGATGGGGACTCCACCCCTGCCCTGGGCAGCCATGCCAGGGCTGGACAACCCTTTCCAGGAAGGAATTTCCCCCAATATCCAACCTAAACCTGGCACAACTTGAGGTCATTTCCTCTCTGTCACTCATAACCTCAGAGAAGAGTCCAACCCCCACCTGACTACAGCCTTTCCAGTCTCCTTCAGGAATTCCCTCCCCTCTCTGCTGCTTTTAAAATCCAGGTGCTTGCACAATTTTTTAATGTTCACCATAATTAATTCCTGCAGGAGACAGAATTCTCAATCCAAGTCAGATTTTTAAAAATATTTATAAAAAGGGGGAATTCAGCTGAAAAATCTGGTTAAATTTCACAGGAAAATGTAGATAATGAGTAAAATTTAATGACAAAATTAGCACAGAAGGAAGGTCTGAGATACCTGTTGGCTGTTCCTGGTGTAAGGTGAGGCAGGGGATTTTGGTAGGGAAAAGTGGATTTCTCAGCTGTTTTCCTGGAAAATACTGTGTTTCCTTGTGAGAAAAGCCTCACCGAGCATCCAAAGTCCTGTCCACCTTGAGATATTCCAGCTGTTTTAATAACCTCTAGCTACAAACCCCTAATTTAGGAGATTTATGAGGCACTTTCCAAACTGAGCCAGGATTGCACAGCCCTGACCACAGAACCTCTACATAATTGACAGATTCCCAGCCTGACTTCATCCAGCTCCTTTGGGAGGAAGAGGATCCTGCCAAGTGAAGTCCAGCTCCTCCTAAAGTCATGTAGGGGACGAAGAGGAGGTTCTTCCCATGGGGAAGTGGTTCCAGAGGTGGTTTTGGAGGAACCACATCTCAGTGTCTTCTCAAGAAATTAATCCAGGCCGGAGCCTCCAAGTGGTGCTGCCAGCAGCAGGATTTGGCTCCCAAATGCTCTTCCACATGTCCATGGCCACTGAATGTTGGAAAGGTGGAGTCTGGCACAGAGATGGGGAGAAGGATGAATCCTCCCCGTAAGCAAAAGTTGCTCTTGGGATATTCTGGGAATGAGAGAAGAATGGGAATGGGAAGCAAAGGGTGCAGTAGGTGCTCCTGGTGATGCCGTGAAGGGAGGTCAGACACCCCCAAGGCCCATCAAGGTCTGGTGCCCCTTGAAATGCCAGAAGAGGTGGGGAAATATGGGAGAGAATGAGCTGTGGGATGAGCGAAGGTAACTATAATTACAGATGGAGGCTAATGAGATAAGGAGATCCATCAGCAAAGCTCATGAGTCAGGCAGGATTTGGGGAATTTCACAACTGCCCCACTGGTGTTGGTGTTTATCTGACCTTTCCGGGCAGCCATTAATTGCTGCCTGATGAACCAAACCCAATAACAACATTAGAGACCTGCTAATTACCACGGAATGGAGACGAGCTCCTCCAAAACATATAAAGGGGAACCTCCATACTCCTCCGGAGTAGCTGAGGATCCTTCATTCTGATTTCTCCTCCTGTTTCACTACCTCCTCCAGCGGCTCTCCCACCTGGAAGTGCTGCCATGAGACGATATTTCTCCAGATATGGGGATGGGAGCTTCAGTTCTTCTTCTGCTCACTGTGGGACCTTGGGTGGTGGAGTCGGGAGATTTGGAGGGTTTGGGCATGGGTATGGCAGCAGGAGCCTCCACAACTTTGGAGGGTTCAGGAATGTTTATACTGGTGGAGGCTACGGAGGAGAAGGAGTAGGATATGGGAGATGCCTTGGGTTTGGTGGCTGGAGACAACCTGAGAGGGGTTTTGGTGGAAGAGGATATTTTGTGGGAGCTTTACAAGGTGGTGAAACAGGGCTTGGTGGCACCTACAGAGGAGGTGCCAGCAGGGAGGTGCTCGGAGGAGGCCCTGGAGGAGGGGAACAAGGGGCTGGACAGGGATTGGGACAGGCTGGAGTTCTCCGAGGCATTGAGGAGGTCCATATCAACACCAGCCTGCTGAGGCCAATACAGCTCCAGGTGGACCCCGAGTTCCAACGAGTGTGCTCGGATGAGAGGGAGCAGATCAAAGCTCTCAACAACAAATTTGCATCATTCATCGAGAAGGTGAGTCCTGGCCTCTGTTTGTCCTGTTATCTGGGAAGGGGGTAGGTACAAGGTGGGTGTGAGTCATGGGGACACCTTCATGTTCCATCTTCTCCCCCCCAAAAATCCCAGCATTGGCCAAATTCCCACAGGCTGGTGGGAAGCTCCCGATGGGCCGCTGTACACGCTGCTGTGTGAATCACTTTTTGCCCTGGGATAAAGACCTCAGAGTCATCTTTTGTGGCAGGACAATAAGCTGCTGGGACGTCATTGGCACGTTGATGCAGTCCTCTTTTGAGGAAAGGGGTTTCTGGGAATATATATTCCTATATTCTGGTGCCTGGAGGTTGTTGATGCCAGCAGGAAAAATGGGTGATGGACTTGGACATCTTGATGAATTACTATTTTTTTCTCAAGCAAAGCCAAACCTTGCAAGAATAGGCTGTTTTAGTGCCTCTTCTTGCAGAGGGTTTGCTCTTGCCAGAAATTGTAAGTGAATTCAATTTCTCTGAATTACTAAACAAATCACTCCTTGGTTTGGAAGCCCTGCCCTCTTCTAGGTGGCCCATCTTCACCTCTTCTGTGACTTTCCACCTCTCCACTTTTGTCTTCTCTTCTGCTTCGACTCAAACCATCCATGAAAGCTCTTCCACCCTGGTGGTATCTGGGAGGCATCTCTGTCTCTACCTCTCTCTGCTGGATGCGGAGACTTCAGGGTTTCCCCTTTTACCGGACAGGAGGTGTTGGTTACACTCAGGAGGTTTAAGATTCCATAGTCCTGAAAAATTGGTGTGTCTGTGACTCTTTTCTTTCCCTCCCAAACTTTTGGGTGTCCAGGTTCTTACCTGGTCAATATTATAGAAATTGTGGAGTCATCGTGGAGATTTGGGTCAGAAGGGACCTTAAAGCTCATCCAGTTCCTGCCACGGGCAGGGACACCTTCTACTAGACCACTCTGTACCAAGCCCCATCCCACCTGGCCTTGGACACTTCCAGGAATGGATCTGCTTTCCCTTCAAGGTTCAATGTCTGGAGCGGCAGAATCAGGCGCTCTTGGCCAAGTGGGAACTTCTGCAGCAGCAAAGTTCTGGACCTGAGGAGAGCAGGAACATCAACAACTTCTTCCAGTCCTACGTCACCAACCTGCAGCGGCAGCTCGAGACGCTCCAGAGCCAGAAGGAGCAGCTGGATCCCGAAGCCTACAACATGCTCCAGCTTGTTGAGGATTATAAAAACAGGTGAATAGTCACGAATCTGGGAGAACGGGTACTGGGATTTTCCGAGGTGATGCTCATTGTAGCCTTGGATGGCAAAGCTCAGCTTTGCATCTGCAGGAGTTTGGAGTTTCTTAGCCCTGCTCTGCTGTAGGTCTATTACGGGGCTTGACTTTGACACTAGAAGAGTTTGGTAAGGGTTGAACTCCCAAAAATGAGAGGAAAATCAAAGTTTGTGGTGATCTCTCCCACCCTTCCTTCCCAGACTCCTCCTCTCCTTTCTCCTCCCTAGCAGTGAGTGACCCAGGATTCCACTTGTGGGACCCTGGTGGGGAGGGTCAGAGCTGAGCGTGGGGTCAAGTTGTGAAGAGTTGTCACCTTTTCTGGCTTAGATCATTTATGTCCGTCCACAGCTGAAAAATGAAAAGTTTAGTTCAGAATTACTAAATTTAGGACTGACCTGTATTGACCCCGTTTTTTGGGCTGTTTTAGTGCCTCTTTTGGCAGAGGGTTTGCGCTTGCCAGAAATTGCAATTAAAGTAAAATGAAAACTCGACACATTCAGTCTTTGGGTGATTCTGTTGTTTTCTGATTGATTTGACTTAAAAATTAAGATAGATAATGAAAGATAATGGATAGATTAATTAAACAGATTACTAATAATAGATAATAGATAATAATCTACCTCCTTCTTTCCCCCAGATTTGAGGACGAGATCAACAAACGCACGTCCAAGGAGGAGGAGTTTGTGGAGCTTAAAAAGGTGAATTAACCTGAGACTCTGACCAAAATCAAAGCCTCCGAAATAAAGCAATATCTGTGTGGTTGCCAAGGTTCTCAAAAGCTGAAGTTTTTGCTGAGCTTTGTCTAATTTTAACTGAAGTAACTGAAAACCAGAACAAGACTGAGGAGGAATTATTTCCTCTAGAGAATGGATCAGTCCTTTGTAGGACAAATATCTAAAAAGTGCTGGTTTTTCCCTATTCATTCAATCCCAGTCCAGGTGAAATATAGTCATTATGTTAAATAATGTCTGTAGATGGCTTAGAAGAATAAAAACTATCAGAGAAGAGAAAATTCAGGCAACTTTTTATCAGAAGAATGAATAAAAATGGTGTTTTGCCATTTCTCATGTTCCCCAGAAACAGATTTACTGCTGCAGTTGTGGTACCCAATTTTTTCATCTTAAACACTTTCCCTTTGTTCCTGTTGCTTTTCAAATGAAATCTGAGATCCATGGGCCATTATTTGATCCCAGAATTTAAGGTTTTATGGAACTATCCCAAGAATTGCACTTCAGTGGAGCATTTAGATCAACAAAAAACAAATATTCCAATGGTTTTTGGTTTTTTTACAGGAACTGGATGGTGCATACATGGGAAAAATGGAGTTTGATGTCCGAGTGGATATTCTGAGGCAGGAGCTGGAGTTCCTCCGGTGTTTATATGAAGCTGTGAGTGATTAAAATCTTACCCTCAGGTCTTGAAGGACATGTCTTCTGGAGATTCCCAGAAATGTTTCCTTGGGTGGGACTTTTTGGCATGTAGAATTAATTATCCTTGACCTTTGGTGAGTTAAAAGGGGTGTGGTGTGTCCCGAAGGCTGGAAGACCCTGACAATTACAAGTTGGGGGGGGGTACAGTGGTACCTGGGGGCTGCAGGAGGAGAAATTCCAGCGGGAAATTGGCCACGAGGTCCCATTTTTTCCTCATAGAGACCTGAACTGACCACAAGGACTTTTAAAATCCCTAACCTGGTTTTCCATGCAGGAGCTGTCCCAGCTGCAAACAGTTGCTGGGAACACTGATGTCATTCTGTCCATGGACAACCACAGGGAGCTGAACATGGATGGAATCATCGAGGAGGTCAGGCAGGAGTATGAGGGCATGGCCCAGAGGAGCACAGCCGAAGTGGATGCCATGTACCGGGGCAGGGTGAGTGGACACCAGGGAAACAGGGACACAAGTCTCCTTGTTGGAAAAGAAACCAAAACTTTGTTGTGTCCTCTTCCCATCAGTACGAGGACCTGCAGAACATGTTGGTGAATCAGCGAGAGCAGTTGAGGAACAGTCACCAGGAAATTCAGGAACTCGCCAGGCAGATCCAAAGACTCCAACCAGAAATTGAAATTGCAAGAAAAAGGGTAAAGCTGATACTTTCCAGCAGGACTAAATGGTTTAGGTCCCTTTTCCATGGGAGGTCAGTGCAGTGTGGGGCAGCCAGAACTTTGGAGGCAAACTTAGGGATGAAGTTTTCTCTTCCAAATGACAGAGATTTAGATTTTTGGGATCTATATTGGAGTTTAATTGTGTTAATTTACCCAGTCTAACGTATTTTTGGTGTTCTGTCATTGACCAAAGCCTTTTGATTTCCAAGGAATGCCAGGAGGGTTTGAAAATGATGGGATTTGGGGGTTTTCCTGTGCTGGGCTAGGAGTTGGACTTGATGATTCCTGTGGTTCCCTTCCAACTACGGATATTCCACGATTCTATGATAAAATCCTCCCCACAGAGGGGACACAGTCACATTCCCTTTGTTCCCTCTGCAGAATTCCAGCCTCCAGGACTCCATTAAAGATGCCGAGCACCGTGGGAGCTCAGCCATCAGGGACGGCCAGAAAAAGCTCCAGGAGCTGGAAAATGCCCTCCAACAGGCCAAGGAAGACCTTTCTCACCTTGTCCGTGATTACCAGGAGCTCCTGAATGTGAAGCTGGGCCTGGACATTGAGATCGCCATGTATCGATCACTCCTTGAGGAGGAGGAGAACAGGTGGGGGCAAAATCCATCCCAAAGCAGCGTGTCCGTGGATCTGTCCCTGGGATCTCTGGGATGGGTTGGGCCTGGGAGGAGTCACCTTTCTGTAGATCATTGATAAAGCCTAACCTGAATTTTAATTCTGATTGTATTGGCTGCTTTACCTCAATGTCACTTTTCCTCCACAGGATCCAGGAAGGATCACTGGCCACAATCTGTGAGTATCCCAAGGATTTTCTCAGGGTTTTTTGAAGGAAACTGTTCCTACTTTGTGGTCTTAAAACCATTGGAACAAACTATCCTGGTTCCCATCTTAATTCAGGAAAGGATGCTAATGGGACTTCGTGAATACACATTAATATAACAACTGACTTGAGACTTATTGGCTAATTCCCACCAAATTTGGAGGGAATGGGAAACAACTCATTTAATCCATAGGTCTGTTTGATGCAGGGCAGAAGGAAATAAAAACTAGTCTTAAAATTTGTGGAATAGTTGAGGAAGCTGAAGGAGAGAGAAGAACAGTCTTGGCCTTCATAAACGATGGGCTGCACTGAGTGTTCGCGGGTAGAATAAGATATAAATTACGTTTTAAAAAAAGCTGAAAACCCCAGGAAAATGAGAAAATATTCCATAGGTTGATCTCTACTAACAGAATTTCTTGTTGTCCCCTTCAAAGATAAGTCCATGACAACCAGGGTAGGAAGGATGATGCTTAAACCAGTCCCACTCAGACTTTTTGGGGGTAAAAAGAATAAATTGAACATAATTTCCATTTCTTGCAGGTGTCATTGACCACAATGCCAGAGCTCCTGGAGTCTTTGGAGGCATAAAAAGTGTGAAGGGGGGAATGAGCTCCGGTGGTACCAGTGGGAGCAGAATGAAAGGGCCGATCTCTGGAGGGGGAAAAGGTGGAAGCTCTGGAGGGGGTGGGTCGATCTGTGGAGGGGGAAAGGGCTCAGGATATGGAGGAGGAGGAAGCTCAGGCGGTGGAGGCTCCATGTCCAAGGGTGGCAGCAGCTCTGGAGGGTGGGGATCCAGCTCTGGTGGAGGTGGGTCAAGTTATGGAGGTGGAAAAGGTTCAGGATATGGAGGAGGAGGAAGCTCTGGCAGTGGAGGGTCCAGTTGTGGAGGAGGAGGAAGCTCAGGCGGTGGAGGCTCCATGTCCAAGGGTGGCAGCAGCTCTGGAGGGTGGGGATCCAGCTCTGGTGGAGGTGGGTCAAGTTATGGAGGTGGAAAAGGTTCAGGATATGGAGGAGGAGGAAGCTCTGGCAGTGGAGGGTCCAGTTGTGGAGGAGGAGGAAGCTCAGGCGGTGGAGGCTCCATGTCCAAGGG